>VUQH01040607.1:6147-37372 GCA_015106775.1 Etroplus canarensis
GATTCTTCTGAAATGACTTGCAAATGCTGTAAAATGTAGCCCCCATTTTCTTTCTTTCTTTCTTTCTTTCTTTCTTTCTTTCTTTCTTTCTTTCTTTCTTTCTTTCTTTCTTTCTTTCTTCCCCCTTTCCTTTTTTTAAAATTTTTTATTTTTTTTTTTTTTTTTTTTTTTTTTTTTTTTTTTTTTTTTTTGGATTATTCTGTTTTGAGTTTTATTTGTTGGTATGATGACTGCAGTGTTTGTGTGGCTTTCTTCATGACTACTGATAAAATTTTGATTAGAGCAGCTTTCACCTTACCGAAGTAGGGAAATTGCAAGGAAAGCTGATATTTCTTTTTTCACAAAAAAGAACTAGAACTAGACAGTTGTGTTAAGGTCAACTAAGGACAGTTTTAAGTTTTAGCTCATACCACTATAGCTAGGGCATTGCTATTGGCTTTATTTCATTTTGTATGTAATTTTCTCGAAGGTTTGGTTTTATTAAACCAAACAACCAGCACAAACACTACTAATGTTTCTAGTAAAATGAATATGAATCTACATTTGTTATTTTCTAGTGTAATTCAGCCTGCACTGGCAGAAATGAATCTGTATAAAGTGTACTTAATGATTTTGATTGGGTACTTTTGCATTGCTTATGATAACATTTTAAGTTGCCAGCATAAGCTTCTTTTATGTAATTTTCCCCCTAATTTAAACTCATGATTTAACATTGATTAAAATTATAATTAAAAATCAGGAGATGGGCCAGATAAAACTATATAAGCATCTGTTAATACGAACAGAATGTACTGACTGTGGCCACGATCACATCACAATCTTACAGTGGTTTTTTTATCAGTATGGTATCCACACACTATTTATCATCTTCTAATCAGATCCTGCCAAACCCACTGCAGGACTGCTGCATCCAAGAGAGTTGAAAATGAAGTATTAAGCATGTGTGAGTAGAACAGCTAATTTAGCAGTTGGTTTAAGTAAAAGGGATATATTGAAGAGAAAAATGCAAGGACAAACAATGACCAACAGAGTGTGCTGTATACCAATGAATTCCCCTCTATTCTCTTTGTTTGGACATCTCTAAAAAGAGGACTTAAATTGAGTTTTAAGAGGTAACAGGCTAGATGTCCACAGGATCTGGCTGTGTTCTTGTCAAAGAGTAAATATAATCTTAAGAAAATTAAGATTTATACAATATAGATGTAAGACTGCTGACTGTCTGTGGAATGGTTAAAGGCCAAATCTGACCTGGTGACTGCCGTGTATTTGCAAGCTGTTTAAAGCAAAACTGTATGATATATCCAAATTATGAATTAAAAGATTTACTTTATTGAGTCAGTTAAGGTAAGAAAGTTTGAAGCTTTAGCCACTGACTGGAGAACTGAGTAAAGACAAGCTACCTGTGATTGTCTATCAGCTAGAAGAGGGCAGTGCCGAAGAACATGTGAAGGAATTTGATAATTTTGCATCTGGATGTGTAAAACAGACATACACCAGACCTTCAATAATTTTTTTTAAAGTTCTGGGGGGAACGTATTCAATTTAGTTCAGTTCAATTCAATTCAATTCAATTCAGTTCAATTCAGTTCAGTTCAGTTCAGTTCAATTCAATTCAATTCAGTTTAACTCAATACAATCATATAATTCACCAGTTTGCCACAAAAGTTGCCTCAAGGTGCTTCACACTGCAAGGTAAAGACCCTACTGTCTAAGAGAGATAATCCCAACAATCAGACGATCTCCTATGAGCAAGCACTTGGTGACTGTGGGAAGGAAGAACTCCCTTTTAACAGGAAGAGACTGCCGGCAGAACCAGGCTCAGGGAGGGGCAGCCATCTGCCTCAACCAGTTGGGGGTGAGGGGAAAGAGGAGACAGAAAGGAGAGCAAAGAGAGACACAGACTATGGCAGAGAGAAGGCAAAATTTTATGACGTGCAGCAGTGGCAAATAAATACATAGGGAATGAAGAGAGGTGGGTGGTGAAAAAATTAAAAAGTAGCTAATGTTCAGATGTCTTAACTGAAACAATATACTGAGAGGTACTTAATATTATATGAAATGAATATATAAAGCTCATACTGTAGTTTGATGCTTTGTGGAGCATTTAGTTCCTGAGGAACTTTTGAAAACTGTAAGATCGGAGTGTTTGTTTCTTGATCTAAGGGTATACAAGCATCCATACTGAGGTGAAAAGTGACTACATACAGGCAATAAGTGTAATATCTAGTGTCATATTAACAAAAAATAGCACAAAAATCAGTGGGATAGCTTTACCACCTGCTCTTAGAATAGAGACTGTGAGTGCAGGAGCCAAGTTCCAGCTCAAATGGACGATTAGCAGGACAGTCCTTAGCAAAGAGCTGCTGAATTGTTGAGGACTCTATATTTAATGGACCAACACTGCCAAACTCTGCCCCATGATGAAGTAATTGTATAATATGAGTGCTAAAGTACTTCCACTGTTCATCACCCCTTCCATATTTTAGAAAGAAGTTGAGACTAATTTTATTCCACTAATGATGGATATTTGTCATACAGGCATAAATGAGACTTATTATGTGGTGGGTCAAAAAATGTCAACGCATGCCTACAAAAGTCAATAAAGGCATTCCTCAACATGGGACAAGTCTGTCAGTGGTATATTATGTTCCACCTGGGTGTTAGCAACAACCCTGCCATCCTCCAGCCACAGCTACACCCTGCTCATCTTCAAGGTTTTCAGTGATACCAAGCAGGGTCACAGCTCAGCTTAGTGGAAATGGAGGATGAGAGATTAAGAAAGAAGAGAGCATCAGGGGAACTACAGGAAGTAAAGGTGGATGTTCACTTCGAAGATCTGGATTTCATCCACAGTGACACAAGACCTGTGATTAATGACAGGGACCCCAAAAAAGTCAACAGCAGTCTTAAGGTAACTAATGTGCACCAGCATAAACCTCAACAGATAATACATAGTACAGGACACAAGATATGGTGCAACTTATCAATTTGTTCTAGAGAAACAGAGCTGGTGACAGGTCAGTCAAACAAACCTGCTGCACATGTTTTGCATATTATTTTTGTACCTTCTATGAACTGTGCTCATGCAAAGCTAAGCTGCACAGAGAAGTACAGCTTTAGCAATATCATTTTATAGGTGATTCAGCAGACTGAAAAATTTATGGAGCTCATCCGTTAGCCACTTTGGATAAATTTACTGCATGCTGAAGATAATCTTTATGCTTATTTTCCACTGCAGTAAATTAAAAAACTGACAAGTGGAATTGTTCATTATATATCAATATGTTGCACAATACTAACCTCAAGTGGACACATTCATACACTTTATCAATGATATTTTTCCTCCTTGGTTCTAATACTGTATGGCGGGACTCCTGGGTGGGACATAAAGCCCCTGCAGGGAGCCTGTAGACCAGAGAGAAAATATATAGTACGATTTTGATGATGCTATAGTATGCTAAATTATGTTAAATGAAATACAACTTGAAATATTTTTTATTGTTAATGATTATAAAAACTGTATAGTGAGGGACTTGAACTTTCATTGGAATCTGAAAATAGGTCATGCCAGAAATTGTTTTTGAACCACAGCTATAACGTATTATTTTGTTTGTCCATTAAAGTAGTACAAAGTGCATCAAATAATTGTAGTAAATTCATTTACATTATCCTTCATTCTATTTTTCATATATTTCTAATATATATAATAGCATTAGTGCCAACATAGGAATCACTTACTATTTCTGTTTGTCTGGAGGTCATGTTTGAGGATGTGATTGCAGAACCCCCTTCAGTGCAGAGTTTTGATCAAGTGTGGCTATGGAGTCATGCCCTGTTTGAGGTATCCAAACTGTGGTCCTACCGCTTCATATCTCTCCTGCTGGCTGTGCCAGTCTCACTGGCAGCAGGACTCCTCTTTGCTGTGCTCAGCTGCCTTCATATTTGGTAGGACAATTACACTGAGATCACGTAGACTCAAGAATGAATAGCTAAACTTGTTTTTTTGGTAAATAAGAAACTTTTAAAATAAAGTGTTGCCACGTTTTCTCTCCTAAATTTACAGGACTCCTGAGTCTAAAATTATTTACTTCTTTTTAATTAAATCAGCTGATGCTTTGTCCTCTTCTTTGTGTCCTTCAGGCTGATCATGCCGTGTGTGCAGTTCCTTCTCATCAATATGCACTGGGTCCAGTCAGTGTGGGCCAGCATACTGAACATTCTTATCAGTCCCTTCTTTACCAGTATTGGAAAGTGCTGTGGTAAAATCACCATCCTTCTGGCAAAAGATGAAATGTGATAGCAAGGCACACGGTTTGGAAATGTTTGGTTAAATCATTGTGGAATAAAAGCAGGTGACAACAGCTGCATACCAACTTCTTTGAGGAAAATGACAATCTGTTTTTTTTTAATCATCTCTGATTATTTTGTATTTTCGTTTACCTAGCATTTGTAATGCTGAAGTTTTCTCAAGATTCCTGTTTGCCAATTATGTATAAAGCTACAAAGCTACATTGATAAGGGTTACAGAAAAAGCATATCATGTGGAGAATTAACAGAAATGATGCTAAAACTGGCTTAGTGCACACATGCAAAACAAGATTCCACTTAAAGGAAGGTGAATGAAGAATATTGCAATTTTGATTTGAACATAAAGACAGATTTATAGGGTCTAGATGGGTCTAAGAGCACAAGGAGAGCCAACAAGCACTCCTCTGGATGTACTGATGTGTATCTGTGGTAATGAATGCAGTTATGTTAGTGAAAAACAACAATGCAAATATGTTAAAAATAAAGTATTAACAATTGCTAACAACTGTCACAAACTGATTCTTTATACCCTTGTGGATTGTGTGAGGGTGATAAGATTATCATTTGGGTTCCATTTTGGATTTTGAGTTTAGCTAAAAATGTAAACACTGTAGTCTCTAGATAACTGCTAAGCATGGGGGCCAAAGACTAATTTCGGAATTTTTAACCTATTAAAAACAGTTCCTCTGCAGAGCGGCCTTCTAAAACCTTCTGTCAGCTTGGGTTTGGAAACTACAAACTGATAATAGAAATCCGCTAAATGAAAAAGCATTAAAGTTTAAGAATCATTAAACCTACAACCTGAGAACCCATCAGCTATTATTTGACGATGATAATCAAACATCAGCTATCATCTGTATAAACATACATTTGCACATTCATATAGAATCATCTAATTACCTTGGCAAACATTACATTTGCATAATATATGCATATTCCAATTTAGAATCACCAATTAACCTGCCATGCATGTCTTTGGGTTTTAAAAGAAAGCAGTAGCACCTGGACAAACATGCAGAACATGCAAAACTAACTATTGCACAAACATGGCAGCCTTATGTTTGAAAAATTAAAATAAATCTGTACATTTTGTAAGTCATTTAACATTTACAGCTTGAAGGACAGTGTAATTGTGTTTATTTTGATCATGCAGATTTTATATGGAAATTCTAGGACTCTAATAAATTATGTAGCTCAATATTGAATTTACTAAACAAAGTAAGAATTTATTGTTACCAGAAATGAATGCTTAAATAATACAGGAAGCAATATTTTGTATATGCATCAAATTACACACTCAGTAGTGCTCATTGCAAATGGAGTCCCACCCGTGTTGGTAATATAACCTGAGTTCGTGATACTTACTCTACCCATTACATTCTATATAACTCTAAATATAGGTGTGAGAGCCCTGTGTGCCTGTGTACACTAAATGGAAGACAAGAGCCAGTGCAGTTTCAGCTAACTGCACTGACACCCATAGAGACAGAGGTATGCCCACTGTGACTCTCTGCAGAGCTATTTCTATCCTTCTGCCTCAGTGCCAAGAATACTCCTCTAATTGGCTTGGCACCCAATCACATGCACTCTGATCTCATTCCATGTCTCCCTCCTCATTTCTGTCTCTACCAACAGGGGGACAAGAAATGACAATCCAAGATCCAAAGTCAAGCTTCCTGTACTTCTCTTACATGCAAATGATTGAGATAAATAGCAACAAAGAGCTGGGGGTACTTTGAGTGTTTGTAAGTTTTTATTAGGGCAATCTTTGCACTACCTCCTCTTTTCTACCCTTTTTTTGCAGAAACACTATATGAGTTTGTTTATGCAATATACTGATATAGAAAGCTATGATTGATAGCAACAACTGCACAGCTTAGGGAAGACTGAATCATGATTTTATTTTGGGGACTATTGAATTTTATGTATTCACCATCACTAAAATCAGAAATATATGAGAAGGCTAAGGACATGCTTTTATGGGGGCTCCCCATACTGTGCACCACAGAATAAAAATATAATGACAGAGTTACATTATTGTCATGATTACCATTATCAAAGTGCACATAATGATCAGAGTACAAAGGCAAATTCTGTTTGTTTGTTTTTTCTCCGTGAGTTCCAATGATGGGGTAGCGTTTTCTACAATGTCCCCACACTTTGTTATGTGTGCTGGGACTTAATGTTTTTAATGAAACACTGGCATTTGCAAATATTTTTAGTATGTAATATTGGCAAAACTTTCCTGACAAGTGTTCCAAATGAATCTGCAAAACTACACTGTTTCAAATTTACAGTAAAAATGGTAAACTATGAGAAAGAACACACTGAAGGTGATAAGTTTCAGCAAAGTGACTGTAAATATAAACCACATTTCTCCTCAGGGTAACTGAGAAAATTTACATTGTAAGTACAGCCTACTGTAATCCTTGTATGTTTATGTACAAACACATTAAACTCAATCTTCTAAAATTAAGTTCATTTTTACGACACTGTGTACAAACTGAAGACAGTGCATAAGACTTTCTGCCTCACTTTGGGGTGGAAATTGGTGTGTCTGTGCAAACCCAGCCCAGTAAGCCCAACAACCCTATGTGAAATGTGACACAAGCCTGGATTCTCCTTTAAGACATTCCTTTTATGTCTGTGTGCATTACATTGTGTGCATGTGTGTAAGTGTACACTTTCTCTGTGCACGCAGGGTGGGGGTTAGGCCTCCATTTTTACCAGGAGGCCTGCAGCAGCTGTCCCCTGGCATGTCAGAGTGTCACAGTTATGATACAGGGGTCAGGAGCGAACTGAGGCTGCTGTGCACATTTTGATCCAGGAAGGTTTATCCTCATTTTCTCCAGTCCGTCCAGGACCTGCAACCCCACCATGGCGGATCAGTACCAATACAACACCAATGAGGAGAAGATTGTGAAGGACAGCCACACCAAAGAGATAGATTTAATTAACAGAGACCCCAAGCAGATCAATGAGGACGTGGTGAAGGTTTGTGCAGCATATACACAGCATCCTGCCGCTGAAAGGTTTAAGAAAGTATCCTGTGTCTTTGCATGTATGGAAATGTGGATTTTAATAAAGTAGTTGCTGGGAAATAGACAGAAGAGCATGTAAATTTATTGGCTGAAAACTCCCTAAATAGACCAAGAGCTATTCCTGTTGCTTGTGAAGAACACAAAGTTTATTTTGGGAAAGGGGTAGGGGTTTCTGAAACTGATACACCGTGCCACTATCTCTTATTTAAATTACTGTTGATACTGCCATGTTATCACCACCAAACCCTTTATGTAAAGACAGGACCAACATATTTGTAGATTATATATTATTTTTTGACTTAGGGGCACAGTGTAAATGTCACTGTTACTGAAGATTATGACTGTGTTTAACTTTGAGCATGTGCTTGGCTGAATTTAAAGTGATTTACAGCCCTTTTTGTGTCAGTTTTCAGAAAACTATATACACTCAGAAGGCATAATGTTTGGATAGTTTTCAAAGTGTAAGATATTTTATTCTTAATACCAATACTAGTGTCTTGGTGGTACCTTAAATGATGAATTAGAGCTTAGATTTTAAATTAGTAAAATCTGTCCCTGCTAACATTTCTAATTCTTTACATTTTCATTAAAATAAAATGAATCATTGTGGTCTAGGAAAACACTGCTGTAGTAGTCATGGAATATTTCTGAGGAGCTGGATTTGACAGTTATAAGATGTCTGTTTTTTCTAAAGAACACAGATTCTGGCTTTGCAAAATGACTCTAATGATCCTATAATGCCTGAAATTGCCCAGAACATGGAGAAAAATATAAAACAGCAGTACATGTACATTCATTCATTCACAGGATGATTTCAGCCTGCTACCCCTGTGGGAAACTGACTTGTTACTTCCCACACCGATCATAACCAATGTTCTGGAAGCAAACAAAAGGTTTTAGATGTAGACTTGTGTGCCTGGCAACTTTTCCAAGAAGGCACTTTATGAAATCAGACTAGTGTAAAGTAGCTCTCCTGAATTTTACATTAGGTTACGTTTGGCTTGAGCTGCAATAAAGCTTTCAGATTGAGTAAGACACAGTATTGTAGACCCTCCTCAGGGTTTTCCTGTATGACACTACATAAAGTGCAACAAATAATTATTTTCTTTGAATACATTTGAGCCTAATACTCTGTAGCTTTTAAAAAGATATGCTTATCAGTGGCATGAGGATATTACTTCCTCCACAGAGGTCTTGTGGAGGGAGATGAATACAAAAATAAGTGTGCCTTTGTGGATCTGTATTAATGAATGTCTTTTAAAATGTCTTATTAGGTGGAGTTTGAGGATGTCATTGCAGAACCTGATGGTACACACAGTCTGGATGGGGTGTGGAAGCTCAGCTACACCACTTTCACTGTGTCCAAATACTGGTGCTACCGTATCTTGTCTGCTGTCTTTGGTATCCCTGTTGCCCTGCTCTGGGGCTTCCTGTTTGCCTGTATCTCCTTCTGCCACATCTGGGCTGTGGTGCCCTGCATCAAGAGTTGCCTGATTGAGTCACAGTGTGTCAGCCGCATCTACTCCCTTTGCATCCAGACCTTCTGTGATCCCCTCTTTGAAGCCCTGGGCAAGATCTTCAGCAGTGTGCGTGTGGCACTACGCAAAGAAGTCTAAGAACTCATACAGTAGTGTTTATAGTGTGATTGGAGGAAGTGTGGAATGTTTTTATATACCAGAAGATCAGACATGGCATCTCGCTTACCACCTAATACTCCTTCTCATGACATGCTGTTCCCCACCCTCCCAGCGTCAGGCTTGTAGATCTGAATCCTGACATGCCCAGTGTGGTTTTTGCTAACAGAAGTTCTGTGACAGCTGAAGCAGGCAGTGTGGTTCTATGACAACTCTGGCACTCCAGGAGAAGAGGCTGCCTGGATATGATGACCCTCATTTATTATTTTGCAACTCGAAAAGCTCAGACAATGGCTACTTGTTCACCACACATGAAAAGAACTCCACAACACTGCTGTACCTGTGGATGATGCTGCTTTATTGCATTACATTTGGTCAGCCTATAAATGATATTGATGCTGTATGATGCTGTGTCTGGATTTGTTTAACTTAAATAAAACAAACTGATTGTTAATACCCTAACAGGATTGAAAGATTTTTTTTCAAATCAATTAAATTGTCTAATCCAGTTTCTTTGTGTATTCTAAATGTATTCTGATACATTTCTCTCCTGATTTGTGATGGATCTGCAAAGTTATTAGGTGTTTTGAAGAATTCAATATGCATATGTTTCAAACAAATAATTCTTTTAATTGCGTGATGAGACATAATAAAGATGATTCTTTTGCATATTTCAGTTATGTGTATACAGGTATGGATCTGATGTAGTGAAGAAAAAATTCTCTGGTTGATCTGTGTTCATTTTTCACAGTGTGTTATTTTTGATACACACCTTTGCAACTCTTTAGTGCCTGCAGTGTGAGAAGACAAATTATATGTGGAATTTTTGATCAGTGTATTGTACCACTCCAGTGTTTGATTGAAAGTATAGTATGTCAATTTTTCAAATCCCTCTAAGAGGCTTCAGAAAATATCTACACTTAAAATCGGATTCAATGTTACACCCATTCTGGAAGAAGTGATGTGTGAATTGTGACCCACCAGAGGTTGCTGTTGTGTATCTTTTATGTGCTTCTCTTTATTGTCTGATACATGATCAATAATTCATTGTCACCACACTCTCTTTTTAACCTTAGTGAGTTTTATCCTGGCCCATACATAAGGACAGTAAATGCTGAGAAATAGCAAATCTTTAAGGCATTACTGTACTTTTCCATACTTATCTGTAATAAATACATACAATAACTATATTATCTGTAATGCATTTGTCAGGTTATGTGATCAAATTTTATTAAAACAAACAGATTTAATTGCTTTTAATTTAGTAGGATGATGCTTTAATTTTTTACACTTAATTAAAGTATCCCACTGCACCAGAGCAATAAGCTCGACATACAGTACTTAGTAACTTCCCAGTTTAGTACCTTAATACCAAACATATTTTTTTTAAAAACTGAACCTTTTCAATGATATTTAGCTTTCAGATTTAAGAGTACTAAACTAATAACTCTATTACTGAATGCCCTGAGCTTAGAATATATGAATATGCTGGCCATAACTAAAAATCCACAGTATCCAGAAATATAGATTTAATGATTGCATTCAGGGGTGGCATGGTGGTGTTGTGGTTAG
Organism: Etroplus canarensis; assembly: GCA_015106775.1. Lineage (NCBI taxonomy): Eukaryota > Metazoa > Chordata > Actinopteri > Cichliformes > Cichlidae > Etroplus > Etroplus canarensis. The sequence goes on from VUQH01040607.1 coordinate 16,703, forward strand.
CACTGTTGCCTCACAGCAAGAGGGTCTGGGTTCAAATCTAACAGCCAGCTAACCTGGGCCCTTCTGTGTGGAGTTTGCATGTTCTCCCCGTGCTTGAGTGGGTTTTCTCTGGGTGCTCCAGTTTCCACCCACAGTCCAAAGACATGCAAAGGGGGCTAGGTTAATTGGCAATTCTAAATTGACCGTAGGTATGGGTGGTTGTTTGTCTCTCTGTGATAGACTGGCGACCTATCCAGTGTGTACCATGCCTTTCACCCCATGACACCTGGGATAGGCTCCAGCACCCCATGCGACCCTGAACTGGATAAGCAGAAGAAAATGATTGCATTTATTATTTTCCTGCCTCTTGCCAACAAATAATAAACAAATTCTGTGCTCATAGTTTGCATTCCACATTTATTTTATATTAATTTTTAAGAAATGTAAGCATCAACCACTCATTAATGACCAGTTGTTGTCGTGGTCTGCTTTAGTGCCTTTAAAAGATTACTTATGAGACATTGCAATAACAAGATCATACAGGAAGTAAACCATAAATATAGCTGTTAAATAGTCAAATAGTCCTCAAATACACCACTCTGGCACTTTGATATTCAAATCTAAAACCTGACTTAACAGTGTAACACAGCTAAATAATAACAACTTGGCAACCTTCATGGTTCAGAAAATGACCATCCATTAGACATTTGGAGGCCACATATGGGGGTATTGCTGTATTTTCCATATTAATAATAATATAATATAATATAATATAATATAATATAATATAATATAATATAATATAATATAATATAATATAACTGGAAAAAACAGCTGAAAGTTGTACCAACACAAATCTCACAGGAAATCCAAACTAAACTGGAGACACTTATGCTGTGTTAGAGTGCAATTACTGTAAAGATTTGCTTTTAATTCAAGTCACTTTGCATTACTAGTAATGATAATCATTATGCTGGTATTTGAAAAAAAACCATCAATGCTTCTTAAAAACAACACCCTCAGGTTTATGTTTACACAAAGTTTTCCTTTATTTTCATGTCTTGCAGCAACTGTTGCCTCATTGTTCCCCCCAGAAACCTGAGTCACTTATTAGTGCAGTCTGTACAGACTTCAGGTCTCAACCCCATGCTGAATTTTTCAGGGCTGAGGCTCAACATGATGTTCAGAGTTTGAATTTCATGCCAAGAATTTGCAGAATTCCAAAAAAAACCAAAAACAACTGAGCCTGTTCAGGAGGCAAAAGGAGCTCAAATGAGTATAAGCAAGTCTCAAATAACTGCATCATGAGTGTATTTTTAGTTGCTTTCATTCTTTTTTAATCTTTTGTAAATATTTACCAGTGACAGTCATTGAATTTCACATCTAATAAGACCTCAGTTAACAGTTTACAAGTGTTCAGTCCATTTAAATGTAACAACATGAACAATGTGGTGCACAATATTTACAACAGAAGAACATTTCATCATAACACAACATGACAAATAGGATCCATAAGCTTTGCTGGTGACACAAACCGAACAAATGTGGCATGGTTGACAGTGCTTAAGAGCTTTTTAACTATTTACTTTTTATGTACTGTGAACACAAAAACATACTGCAACATCTAAACCAAGAAAAGTGTAAAAAGAAAATACAAAAAGATTCTGCTGATTAGACAGCTTTGTCCTTGATTATCTCAAATATTTTAAGACCAACACATTACCCTCAATAATACTTTGCAGAAGTTTTTCTTCTACATAACTCCATTTCCACTTGATACTGCAATAAAAAAATTAGGACTTTTGTTGTCTTCCTCCTTGTGAAAAGAAAGGCTTTGGGGAGGAGATATTTAAAGAAATCAAGCTGCTGGATATTCTATGGTCGACAGCACGTAATGAAAGGCTGAGGGCACAGTATGAGAAAAGGAAGGGAGGGCAAGTGCTTATGTGGTAGAAGTCTGTGTGATGCTCCTCTGACTGCTAGTGCTCTTAATGGCAAAGGTTGAGGAGTTGCTCTTGTGACTGGAGTTAAAGTCACGCTCACAGTGGCACTGGGATGACTTGAGGTAGCGAGTGGAACAGCACACAAAGTTCTGCCTAAGATCCTGAAACAGATGCCCGGCGAAGCACATATAGATCCAAGGGTTACAGCAGCTGTTGAGGCTGGCCAGCAGCATGGAGATAATGAAGGGCATGGCTGCGTATGGGGAGAAAGAAAAGTTACTATGGTGTGATAAGAAAAACGAAAGATTTATACAAAGTCTGGACTGAATGACAATGTGTTTACACTGTGAAATATTGTATTCCAACAAATAATGGTGTTAGTGACTAGCTGACAGCATGTCCACAGCTTTCAATACCCCAATAAACCTTTTTTACAGTGGATATTTTAAAGAACCTTTTGTGTAATAATGGCACAATTCCATTAAGTGTCCAACTAAATGACCAGACTGAACTAGAGGTGTCATGATACATTAATGATAAGACTGATATTTAAAAATTAAATGTTGATATTGTGTTTATACATGTATGATGACACTGAGAGACCCATGTAATTTTTTGTTTTCCAAGCTGTTGTACAAGTCTGCTTATGGTCTCTCCATTTCCCTTCACTCATATTCTGAGTGTAATTCATTTACAAAAAAGAGGCATATATCAGATATCACATTAGCACTTTATATTGCAACGCTGTAAAAACACTGTAATAGTGGGGTAATAATTGATTAATAATAAAATAATTATATTTTAATGTATAATTTAAATGAGGAGGCAATAACCACATTACACATCTTTATTACTATGTAATTATATAATAAATTGGCTTCAGCCAATGCAGCCTTAACACATGGAATTTTTTTTAGCCTATATATTCTTTATTCTTTCCTTCAAAACAAAACACACAATTAATGGAACCGCAGAATGGTGGGTGCATGTGAGACTGTTTATTGCTACCATAATTATTTCCAGCTAATAATATAATTCTGGGCATTTAGTTTAATTGGTTTTATATTATAATTTGCAGTTACTACCAGATCAATGCCACAATGAAAGTGGAATACTGCACAGAAATTACCATTTTACCATTCCCAAAATATTACTGCACTATTACTGGTTTTACTTCACAGCATTGATGCATTTTTTTCCATAATATTAGCTCCTGTTATTATCTAATTATATACATTTTAGTCTAATTATCACTCAATTAAAAAAATGGTTGAAAACCAAGCTATTACTTAACTTGGTAATTACATAGTAATTAAAATGGTATTACATTGTTATTGCCTCATTTATTTATCCCTATAAGGGTGTTATTAAACGATTCCCACGCAGGCATTAATGAAGGATTCTAATTCTAATTCTGATTACCAAGTTGTAATATAAAGGGCTATAGATTACATAATAGTATAATTATAATTAATTCATTTATCCATAATAATGATGCAGCAAAAATTTGATATCATGATAAACCAATGCGCACAAACACAAGAACTCCTCTGAGTGGAGTGCAGCGATCACTAATACTTGTTTGTCTGTGGTTAAAAATGTTGAATATTGCTTTTAAGGTATGCTAGCAATGTGGTTGTGGGGACAGAAACACTGGTAAGTGAGTCTACCACTTTGATCCAGACTGGACTAAAATACTATACTTGAGGATAATAGTTGGTAACTTTCACACACGTTTTCATTTTGTATAACCATTAAGTTCCTATTTGTGACTGTGAGCTTTAATACACAATAAAAACTTTGGTTATTACCAGATTTTCATCTATAATTGCCAGCTCATAAACCGTGTACTTGGAAAAGAACGTTATTACTAATACTTCAAAAACTTCAAAAATTGATTCTGTTCATCTGGACATAAAGTTTTCCGTAGGCGAAACGTTTCATCACTCATCCAAGTGACTTCTTCAGTCTCACCTGACTACAGGACTCTCTAACCTTATAAATGTAAATTCTCATCAAGACGTTATTACTAATAGTAACAATTATATTCTGTATTTAATACAATGTAACAACAGGGACAGAGCCAAAGGGTGGACTGAAGTGTATAGTCTGGAGTCTGGCACCTCACTGTGGTGGAAGATACATACAGTATAATACATATTATATATGAGTCCTTATAGAGTATGTCTACAAAATTGTCATGTCAGTGTTACACACACACACATATAAATAAATAAATAAATAAACAAACAGCAGTAAGTGATGGTTCACAGTAGCTACATGTATAAAAACTGTCTGCTCCTTCACTGTCCAGCAAAAGTAACAGGTCCTTATTGTATGAGATGGCTTTAGTTTGACGTTACTGTTTATCTCAAGGCACCACTGTGCCATAGTGTGGCTTCACAGGGCAGATAGCCTGGTTGTAGACTTGTTGTTTGCTCTTAGCAGATTGGTATTTTCTGCCAATTTAAAATCTCTTCAGACAGGTTTAGCTGTATAATTATGGCTAGAGGGTTTCTGGCTCATTGGATTTGCAGTTAGTATTAAAAGTGATACAATGGATCATGCCAGCAGTGTTTGTTACTTGAAAGAAAATCCTTGTGCCAGTGTATTTCAGAGATTCTTGAGAAAGGAGATGGTTTCAGAATGATGGCAGAGTCAAAAAGAGAAATACACATGATACAAAGAATTAAAAAGTGTGGTTTAATTATTTTTCAAACCAAAGGGAATTCCTGCAAGCATACTTTTAAATGTTAGAATGAAAGAAGCAAAAATGGTTCCCACACAACGTCATCTTGATACATGACACCAAGTAACCTGCAGTAGCATGTTGGATGACATTCACACTAAAACTCCACCACACAAATGACATTTAGCAAATGAGTTTGGAATTTATGTAATTACTTTGTATCCTGTATTTAACCTCATCTTACTGATTGCTAATCCTTCCTTCAGTCTGTTTGGGCTCTTGCCATTTTCATGTTGTCTTTTCAATGTAAATGATCTTTGGAAGGGCACGAAAGTCACATGCATGATTAACAGCGGTTGGTTGTCAGCCATTAAGGGTTGGATTTATGACACTCAAACCTTCTCTTAGAGAGTCACAGCCTTTATGATTTGAGTAGTTCCTGGAAAAGAGTTCAAGACAGACAGAGCAAAACCAGCTGGCAGTTTTCAGATTATTATTAGAATAATGAGATCACAGCCTGGACCGATTTTAAATAATATCAAAAACTATTACTGAAAGGTCTTAATGAATTAGCTTCTGGTGTCTTTCACAAGGGAATGATAAATGACACAGTAAATGAAAAGAAAAAGAAGAATTATCTCCTCCATGGTACATCTGTCTGGCTGCCAGAACTGATAATGGCCAGCCCATACAACTCCTCAGCAATTCATTACTGAGAGACCCTAATGCTAAGTCTTCTTTCCTAAGGACAAACAAACATCAGCAGTAATCTCTTTGACTGCTACCATATGTGATACATATAGGTAAATCGCATTTTTCTTCTCTCTCTTCTTGCAAAGAAAATGTATATGAAGGAGTGACCTTAAAAAATGTAACACCTGAGCACTGAACACTGGGCTTTGTGCTCTTCGAGCACTTAATGCAGATCAATAGTATATAGAGTGTGAGTCAGTGGCCGAGTGTACCAGGCTCAGCAGGGAGGTGTTTGTGTTCAAATTTTTTTTAGGGTGGGTGTGAGTGTCTGAGTCAGGCTTTAACCTTCTTCTGTTTTTGTCCTCTATATAATGAAATCTGTCTGGCTGTTAAATGTGAAATCCCAGATGCTACTGATGTCCTTATAACAAATCTGAGAGGAATGGGACATTTTACTGTCCTCTGACATTTCCTGGAATAGCTTTGATAAGCCTAACCGAGTGCTAAAAACAAATTTTATCTGTGAAAGGTCCTGTTTCCTTCACATAATTGCAATATAATAATGTTGATATCTCAATAGTTGGGAGGAACTTGGGGCAATGGTGTAATCTATCTCTTTGTTTAAACATGTCAAAATTACACTGATGGACCTGGTGAAGATATTTAAGGTTCAAAACTTCATACACTAAACATATGTATGCTGCACAACCATAGACAGCAAAAGTTTTGATAAAAGAAATTGTTTGATTTCTTGACAAGAGTTAAATGAGAGAAGACTGATATATTGCAATGTCTCCACTTTAACCATTAAGCTATAACCTGCAGCTGGTTTTCTTAGCTTAGCATAATGGTCAGACACAGCAAGTAACAGGTAGCCTGGCTCTATCCAAGGAAAATTAGCACTTTTATATCTAAATAAACTATGAAAAAAACGTATTCGAAAAAAATTAATTAGTCATTTAACTGGAGTGCTAAAATGTTTCCTGGCCCAGTAACTACAGAGGAAACACCAGGCAGTTACTTATCACAGCCACTAAAGCTATATCCCTGAAAAGTTCTGATTTCTTCATGAATGCTGACCTGACCTGACCTGACCCTACTTGACAGGATGTGAGGCTAAATGCCATGGTCAATTTATTTATTTTTCTAATGCAAATTGGCTGTGAGGAACTGACTTCTTCAGCAGTGAAGTTGATTCCATAATATCCCTGATTTTTTTAACCATTTTCAGCTGTGGAAACAGCAGAAAGCAATTGTGGCAGACATGACATGGTGTTGCCATGAAATTATATGATCCCATGATCAATCTGGTTTTTGTTTCATGCAGATGGGAGAAATGGTCAAAGAGATACTGGTGAAAAATACAACATTTTTTAAAGAAAACTTCACCTGGTGGCCAATTCATATTTTCAAAATTGCTGAAAATCTAAGAAGTTCCAGATCTATCACTGTGCCAAAATTCAAAATCCAGCATCAATTAGTTTTTGTGCTACTGCAATGACACAAAGGATTTGCAGCAGCAGATGTGGTGGCGTAGATGATTCCATCATATCCTCGCTTTTCAGGGACATAATTGCAAACCCTGAAATGTGTCCCTTGTAGCGTAGTGGTTTGTGCATTTGCCTTACAAGTGAAAAGTCCTTGGTTCAATTCCTGGTGTGGACACAAACTCTTCTCACCATGGAGGGTTGCATCAGTAACAGTATCTGGTGTAAAACCTCTGCCAAATTGCCAATGTGGACTACTCTGCTGTGGCAACCCCATGATGGAGAATACAAGGGAGCAGCTGAAAGGTACATTTTCAATTACAAATCCTGAAATGTCTGTGGACAATACAGGGTTGCTGTATGCCTTATTTTACAGTGTTATTTGTCATCTCCCTGGCAAGAAAATAGATATCATTTCCATCTCAATATCACCTTGATATGTATTTCAGGTTACCTCCAAACCAAAATTTATATTAATTATAAAATCTTAGGACCATTTAAAGATTGACACCAAGACTACAGCCTGCAATTCAAACCCCTAAATCTTACCTACAAAGTTATTGCAGGAAACTGTTGCTTGTTGACATTTGTTGAATTTTTGAAACACAACTTTTCAGTGTAGAGCTTCTTGCTCTTTTCTCCTAGGTAGTCTGGTCTGGCCTCACTTTTTTATTAGGACTCAAATGAAACACTTTATCTGCACATGCACACATGGATGGCATTCCAGCCTGCCTTTTGTGCATAAATACTGGCATGTGTCACTGCCAGTTCTGCCCTTTCTGAGTGCTGTTCACTTTCAGACATCAACCTCCTCTCAGCACTGATGCAGGCTCTGCAACAGAAAATAAATGAGTCATGCCATTTTCCATTCACAAAATGAAGAACTTTTGTTGTTCTTTTCTGGCTACTCTAACTTAGACTATTGTGACATCATATCAGTTAGCCCATTTCATTAAAGAATAATGCAATATGTCTCCTGTTGTAAATAGGTGTGAATAGTGGCGCTTGAGGAGAATGACAGTTGAACACAACCAGTCAGCTGAAACCTTCAAACCCACTGAAGCAAAAGATAAGAACTGTGACAGCTTGCAACACCAAAGAATGTTTCCTCTTTGCTCTTCACAACATCCTGACTTTTTTTTTTTTAGCAAGCTTGCAATTTCTTTCATTTTAGCTTGCTATGTAGCAAAGGTCGAATTTTTAATTTTCATCAAAGAAAATATGATTATGCAACAGAAAATGTTTTGTAATGTCCTTTGAGTGGTTCTTTGTATTTGCAAGGAGATGAAAGCATATTACAGTAGTCTGCACCTCTCTCAGATGAATGGCTGGAATTGCATTTACTTTTTCTACTTTTTATTAAAACAAAGAACAGGTGAATTATAGCCCCCCTCCAAGTGAAGTCATCTTTCATCACATGGGTGACACTTTTGTACTTTGAATCTTCTATTGAATGTATTTCAAAGATGCAAATACATTGTGGCTCATTATATATTCTGTTATTAAGTGGGTGTGGCCTTAGTCCAGCAGATCCACACACAATTAGACCACATACAGTAACTTGCTTCTTAGTAGCCTGTTGTGGTTAAATGTCAACCAAACCCACAGGCCAAATGAAAGCTGCTGGACGTGTGGTGGCGCACACTAATTTGGTTAATGATTAGCTGTCAGTCAGTCTCTGCAGTGCAGGGAGGGTCAAGAGAAACTTGAAAAATTCCAATTTGCCCTTTAAAGAACGGCACAGCATTGTTCTAACTGTAATTATGTGCATTACAAGAAATTCACATTTCTGAAAACAACAATATCGATTCATATTTTCCTGCGTAGGACCTGCCAGTCAAAGATGGCATGCTCTGGTAATACAGCAACTAATGTTTTGATTACTCACCTTAAAATGTGCCTGTTAAAGTAATATTTTTATTAAATATCACATTGGCGTTACACTTCCAAACATTTATGTCAGACAAATTAATTTGTTTCAGCATTTTTGTTTTGTCTTACTGTCAAATCTCCGACACTGTGATTGTAAATGTATATCTGCACCCAACATTACAGTAAAAATGCAGAACCTAGTTCTCACATTGACTCAGTGAGAACGGCTTAAAACCAGTCTGCCCCAACTAACTGGTGCTCCTCCTGCGTGGGGAGCTGACGCACAAAGGAAACACGACCTGATTAAAAAAATGTTTCTTTCATTTTACTTTGCAATTGTGTCTTTATAATGCGTAAAGGTTGGTACTGTATGCTTACAACTGTTTGAACTGCCCAGTTATACAAGTAGTGCACGACAGCCTTTGCGCACTGGCGCGCACTCGGGTATATTATCATTAAACTTAAAAGATTCAACCTACCCTCACGGGGGGCCGCTGGATCCCACGCAGACCACATCTGAACGGAGAAAAAGGGGGTCCAACAGACGATATAAGCCACCACGATCACAAAAGTCATCTTCACCGTCGTTATCTTTGCCTTGGAGATGAGCTTGACGCTGCTCACACGGGCCAGCGTGTTGCTTTTAGTGGTTTTCGGCGTCAGGCTGATGCATTGCTCCCGTCTGGTTTTCAGTTTAAAGTTTTGCCATATTTTAAAGCTTATCAACCCATAACAAATGCTCAGTATAGCCACTGGGATGATGTATATGGTGAGACTGATCCATGTGATGTAAGCTTTGGCTCCCCAAGGTTTCACGAAGTCGCCCCAGCAGTCATAAACTCCTGATCCGGGAGAGCCCACCTCTCTCAGGGAAAAGATGAACATCTGCGGGATGCTAAAGAGCAGACTCAGGATCCAGGAAAATACGACGTATAAACGGTCTTTCCTCCTGTGCAGCGAACGGAGGGGCTGACAAATTGCCAAACACCTGTCTACAGACATCAAAACCAACATGTAAGTGGATGCGAACATCCCAACGACCTGCAGGTATTTCACCAGCCGGCACAGGATGTCTGGTCCATAGAACCGAAATGTAATATCCCAGATAAGTTGAGGGAGAACTTGAAATATCGCCACAACCAGATCGGCGATGCTTAAGTGTTTCATGAAGTAATACATACGAGACTGGCTGTGTTTGGCGGTGTGGATAGCCAGCAGGACGCACAAGTTACCCGCAAGCGCCAGAAAGAGCACCAGGGCGAGCACAGTCACCTCAACCCTCGCCACCTCTTCATTCCGCTTCAGGGGGTTCGTTTGATTCAAGCCACCGGTTCCGTTAACGAGACTCGGGTTCCTCCAAGATTCGTTGTACTGCCAAATGTCACTTTCGTTTGAAACACTTTCCATTGCTGCAGTCTCTTCCTCTGCAGATGCGTCAGGGTTTTGCAGGCATGCAATAGCTATAACAGACTTTGGGTGGTCTTTAGATCTTCCTTGCGTCCTCACAAGTGGCAAGACATGATCATGCTCAAAATGTTTCCTTATTAATAAAAGAGGGAAATCACCTTTTGAACCAATCGCCCATACCTTTTCTGAAAGCTGGGAATGCGGAGTAAATGTTTCCACTTATCTAAATTATATCACAGTTCACAAAAAGTCCAGTCAAAGAGATACGACAGAAGACAACAATGGTGACCAAAAAAAGGTCTAAAATACAGCAGTAGAGTAGCACCTCACTGATCAAGGTAAGAGCTAAAACAAAAATCACTGTATCTCAGTTAATTAAGAGGCTTTAGTCTTAAAAATATAAATGCAACTTTCAAAATCAATATTAGATTCTGCAGATTAAAATGTTACATTGTCAGAAAAACAGCTACAAAAATGTAATAAAAAGCTCCATCATGATCTCTGGTAAGAATTCGAATGACCAGCACTACAGCATAAGCCGCTGTTATAAGGTCCCCAGCTCAGTAAAACAGATAGTAGTCTTACTCACCACCGCCACTAGGTGGCTATATGCACTATTCATTAGTAACGTCAGTGTTGGTCTTGCGGCTCGGAGCAGTAACGCTGCTCCAGATCTGCTCTAAGTCATTGATCTGATTTTATAACCGAACAGTCTCATTTTGGAAGATTTTTAGTGTCAAATTTAATATCAAAACTGCTCAAAGAAAAGCTAAGAAAACACACAGGTTTCAAGTTAAAGCTTGAAACATTAAGATATGTTCATATTGTGTAACAGTCAATATATTTTATTCTGCTTGAGACCTGGGGGCGTCCTGACATCAAGGTACTCAGCTTCCGTTTTGGAAGAACTAGATATGTAAATAACTGTTTAATAAACACAAGCTCGTTTAGAAATCCCAAAACACCTGCAGGCAACATCTGAGTAAAGGCAGTACAGACAAATAATTTCATGAAAAATGTTGGAATTTATAAAACAAAAACATTTTGATTGTATATATAAAATGTCAGATTAAATGCAAACAGTTCTTTTTTTCATAAGCCATGGATTTAGTTGTGTGAATTCAACAAAGCAACATTCTTTGAAGCTGATTTGGCTATGAAAGAGAGGAAGAGTTGGTTGGCACATTTAATATCTGAGCCACATGTTGTTTTTTTCAGGAGAGGCACAAAGACCTGACAAAGAACTATTCTTAGAGCCACCTCTGTGCTCTCAACATATGCTTTTTATCGGTTAAATCAAAAGGCATCTTAGACTGGATGCATGACACAGCTGGTTTAAGTTTTGGGAAAGTCTGAGGGTTCCTTCAAACTGTTCAGCACAACGAGAACATATATAACACATATCATTTTACAAGTGTGCTTACATGACCAGGTCCATCCTGACAGAAAAGAAAGCTATTTTCACTGTTATTCTTCTGTTTATACTTTGTGCTGAACTGAAGATAATCAGATTATTCTAAAATACAGCAAGTGAGAATGATTACCTCTAACCTCTCACACATGGGGAAAAGACATTTGTTTTTGATATTTTATTGGCAGTCTTTTGTGATTGTATGTTTTAATGTCCATTGGTTACATTCCAGCGATTCCTCTGAACACTTCTTCCTTCTTCCCACATGTGCTGCCAAGTGCAATGCTGTACTGGGATTTAGGGACTTAAATGACAATGGTGATTAATTCTGCTTCTGTGTGAAGGGCGTTAATTAAGAACTTTACCGAGATGAAAACGGCAATAGATGAATTTGGAGAGTTAATGCAGAAATTAGGGGAGAATGGGCGTAACAGAAACCATAGAAGAAGGATTTGTACTAAACTCCATGAAAAATGCTAAAAATGTGTAACTCTGCTACATAAATTCTGCTTTAGTTCCCAGTGATAAAGAAAAAAATATACACAGTTAACAATGTAAAACCAACAGTGTGCAGATGATTACTATTAATGAGCACTAAGATTTTTTTTAACAACCGAAGTTTAAAAAAAGCATAGGAAATTTCTCTTTTATATGATTTATTTGACACAGTTACAGCAGTGTACTGAAAAGTGGGATTTGTCTGCTACTGCATGCTGTTTAAATTTCCAACAACACACACTCAAAACCCTTGTGGTAAAATATATTTATGCCCTCCCCTTTTGTGGGTTTGGAAAAAGGAAGAGACACCCTGGAATTTAAAAGCAGTGATGCAAAGACTGAAGATGATTCAGCAGCAAATGTAAATTAAAAAAAAGGAAGAAGAAGGGTAATGATTAATTAAAGCTAATAAACTTACTTGTGAACTACAGTGAGAACTACAGTGAAACTACTTAATGAAGTCATTAACAAGATTTCTGGTGAGACATATAAAATGAGTCATGAAGCAAGTAATGATCTTAAAATAATAATAGAATAGCATAACAAAGTGTCCCAATGTAGAAGAACTAAGATATGTGAAAATGGAAAAGTTTAGTACCTTCAGTACATCACTGAAGTTCTGCAGAAAGTTTGATGAGTGCTCAATATTTCATGGAAGCAGATGTGGAATAAAATGTTTGCAAAATGGTTTTATAAAGGAAAATTAAAAAGTCCATCTTTGAGTTCATCAGAGCTTCTAAGCTTTAAATGAGATTAGTCAGAGGCAATGTCTTGATGATATCTAACCACAGTGTAAGACTGAAGTAACATTCTTAGGGAGTTTGGTTTTTCTTTTAGTGTTTAAGTTACTGAAGAACCAGTGTGTGAGCAGCACAGTCTGTTCTGCCCTACTTTGTAGTAGTAGTAGTAGCAGTCTATAGTCAGCTTCCTTTAAAATGAAGATAGAGGTACACAATATAGACAACAGTACTGGGCCACACACGTTAATTATTGAATTCAGGTGTTTCATTCAGTCCCATTGCCACAAATGGTGTCATGGTCCGCCCTTTGGTTAGGGTTTTGTGTTTGCTCTTGAGTTCTGTTTGTTCCTTTTTCACACCATGCCTTGCCTGTGTCCTTTGTTAGTGGTCTTTGTCTCTGTTTGTGCCAGGTCGTGTCTTTATTTGGTTGCCTGTCTAGTCTCTGCTTTGTTCTCCCTGTCTCGTGCGCCTTAGTTACGCCCCTGTCCTCTTGTCTTCCCTCCATTGGTTATCCCTGTTAGGTCTCCCCCGCCCTGTCCACCTGTCGTGTGTTCATTGGTTAGTCTCTGTGTATTTAAGTCTCGTCTCCTGTGTTTCTCGTCGTCGCTTCGTACTGGTTTCCCCGTGTGTTCTCCTCTCGTGCTCCTAGTAATTTCATGGTTTTGGTATCTCTTGTTTTCGGCAAAATAAAGCCTCATAAACCTCAGTCGTCTCAGCGGTCCTGCATCTGGGTCCACACCACACTCCCAGCATGGAATCCCATGACAAATGGTGCATAAAATCAAGCACCTAGCCATGCAGTCTGCCCTTACAAACATTTGTGAAAGAAAGTGTCATTCTAAAGGGCTCACCGAATTTGAGCATGCAACTGTAATTGGATACAACCCTTGCAACAAGTCAGTTGGTGAAATTTCTTCCCTCCTAGAAATTCTATCATCAATTGGAAGTTGTATCACTGCAAAATGGAAGCATTTAGGAACCACAGCAACCCTGCCATTAGATTGCAGGCCATATAAACTTGCAGAGTCGGGTTGTCACGTGCTGAGGCACACAGTATGTAAAAGTCACAAACACTGCCGACCAAGTAACTGCAGAGTTCCAAACCTCCTCTGGTATTAACATCAGCACCAAAACTGTGCCCAGGGAACACCATGGCATGGATTTCCATGGCTAAGGATCTGCATGCAGGCCTTACATCACCATGCACAATGCCAAACGTTGAGTTAAGAGGTCTAAAGCATGCCACCACTGGACTCTGGAGCAGTGGAAAGATGTTTTATGGAGTTTTATATCTGGCAGTCTGTTGAGCGAGTCTAGCTTTGGCTTATGGCAAAAGAATGTTACCTGCCTGACTGCACTGTGCCAACTGTATTTTTTTTTTTTTTTGTTCCGGGGTTGGCCTGAATCCCTTAATTCCAGTGAAGGGAAATCCCAGTGCTTCAGCTTACCAACACATTTTGGACAATTCTATGCTTCCAAATTTGTCAGAACAGTTTGGAGAGGACACTTTTCTCTTCCAGCATGACTCTGACCCACTGCACAATGCAAGATGCATAAAGGCATGGTTGGATGAGTTTGATGTAGAAGAATGTGACTGGCCTACAAAGAGCAATGACTTCAACCCCATGAAACATTTTTGGGACGAACTAGAACTAAGATATGTAAGCCAGACCCTCTCAACATAAGTGTCTGACCTCACAAATGTTTTTCTTGATGAATGGAGAAAAATTCCCACAGACACACAGCAAAATGTTGTTGACAATCTTCCCATAAGACTGGAAGCAGTTACAGCTTCAAAATGGGGGTCGACTCCATGTTAATGCCTATGGATTTAGAATGGGATATCACAAATGCTCCTGTGTGTGTCTGTGGCCCAATACTTTTGTTCGTATGGTGTTTATAGAGCTAGAGATATAAGAGTAACAGTAAATTTAGGTGTATGGTTGGACTAAATAAGTTCAGCTCCCTTTCAGGGCATGGGTCTTCCAAAATCTGCCCCATTTAAGCAATTTTACCTCTAATGGCAGTAATAATGTCAGAAGCAAAATAATAAATGGGGTTATAGTACAGTTTAAGTGGGTAAACAAAGAAGTGGCATTTGACACAAGACACCACTGTTTGTTTCCTGTTTCAAATGGAAAGAAAACATTTATTTAAACCATGACTGCCCCATAACCCTGTTTATTACTGCAAGCATGAAAACAAAGGCCTATATTATAATACTCACCAAGTTGTTCTATGCCTAACCCTAACCAAGAGGAAGAAAAATATTCTGCTTTGTTTCTTGCTAATTTAGAGAACAGATTGGTCCTGCTGGGGGTATGGACAAAAACATCTGGACTTGTGGTAAATGCATACTGTACCAACTGTAGTGCACAATGAAAAAATATAACATTCACAAGTTGAAAAGGAAGCCAAATATTCTGAAAAAAACCCAGTTGTAACAACATATTTTTTGCAATTCTGGTACACAATATTCTAATTACTGATTATATGTTACTGTCAGTAACTATCATTCACTGTCAGTAATGTTAGTAACTTGCACTTAAAATTTACACTTACTTGCACTTGAATTTTCCCCACTGTGGGACCATTAAAGGATATATTTTCTTATCTCATCTTATCTTATCTTGTAATTATAGTAGGCTTTATTAAAATGGTCAAAGTTTACCTGGTTCTTTCATTCTATCTTTGGTATTAGATAAATCTCCTGGTGATAAACTTGAAAATAGCTTCATGAGCTGATAAGTAGCACTTTAATGCAGGATGACATCAAAACTTTTTATTTGTTTGTGGAAGAAGCACAGATTTAATCTGGCCAGCAGGTTCTTCAAAGAACACCGCTTCAGGTGTGCATCTATAATTGATCAGAAAAGAATATGACTCAGGTACAGTGTCAGATAAGGATGTGATTTATTCTTTAAACATGTCTCAGTGTTTCATTCAAATATAGTACAAATAATGGGCAAGATCATGGGTTTTACTAGGTGCATTGTGAATTCATTTCAAGTGCTAAACAGCATGGAGTCTGGTTCAGAGTTTGTGCTGATTGATTAAAAAGAAAGAAAGCTGGAACAGTTAAAGACTTGAATGCCAAAGTAGAGAGCAAAATGGAGAGATCCTTCCTCCCATGAAGAGAGAAAAATTAAGATGACAAGGCTGAGAGTCCAGGTTCCTTGTGGTGAGCATAAACCGTCATGGAAACAGAATGAAAGTGAGAAAAATTGCAGATGGAAAAAATGATGCTCTAGGATTTCCTGATATTAATGATGTTGAAGGAGAAAATTCACTGGAAAATACTGGAAGAGATTTGCACAGTGTCTTACCCAGTTCAGTGTGATGAAGGAAAAGAAGATGGTAAATTAAGTCTGTATATGCATAACGTTATAATTTAAAAAGACTCAACTTGGAGGCATGCTGTGTCCCACTGGTCTATAGAGAATACCATATAATGAAAGGTCTTCAGATATTCTAGCTGCAGTGATTCTAGTTGCAGACATTTAATGTATCTCATCTTCATCCACATGTGATGTCTATTTCTAATATCACTAGCAAAAATTCTTTAAAGAGAAAACTAACAATTCAGCTTCAAACCAATATTATCCTGGGAGCACAAGTACTAAATCTGCACATTAATTTTATAAAATGCAGTACCATTAACTTTTGCAGTCATTTGATTGAATCCTTTATCACAGCAATCTATGAGATTAAGAACACATTTAAAATTATTCCTAGTACACATCTTATTTGACTACAACCTCATATGCATACAGTATAATTTAGTGAACACATTTCAAAAAGTGTCACCAGAACCTGAACATTATTAACTGTGTAAAGGTAAAACTAATGACTGTTCTGTTGTATTAAATAGATTGTCCCCAATATTGCATACTGTATACATTAATCATAACTAGAACTATATGTTCTTGTACCAGGATGTTTACACATCATGGCTACTAGACTTGCAGGACTCAATTTCTTTTTCAGAAATATTTGCATAAATAGAGTCAGGTGTTTAATAAAATGAATATATTTTAATGTATATTATTTAAGATTTTTGCTATATTTTGTTATGTTACCATTTAGTTAGTCTTTTTCTACTGTAACATAAATTTCCCCTTGGAAAAAATCAACATTTTTTTTTAATACCATGATGCAAAGGTAGTATAATGGAGTGAGCTGACTGAAGTATGCTGTTTGTCCAATCATACAGCTGATAGGGCACTGGGATGACTGCTGTAAAAACAATATGAGTTTACAGATGGTTGTGAACATTAGAGATGTCCACAACTACAAACACAGGCAAGTAATTTTCTTAAGCGCTGGTAAATTTGCTTTGGTGTGCTGTGATCACATCTGGCCTTATTAAATCAAATAACTGTGGTCTTCACTTTTTCTAGTCACTAAAACCTATGCAGCATATGTATCCCATCCTCATGACTGATTCCATTTGCTCAGCAGTTCTCTGAGCTGTTCCCACACATATTGGGCTTTCAGTTGACAGATCTAATTAGAGACAAGGTTCAGGCCCAAGCCCCTATCGAAATAAGATACAAGGAATCTGCACAGTAGTACTTTTGACTCCTGCTGCTTTTGTAATAACTCCGTTCATGATGTTCTCAGCCATTTTTCTCTGGGTGATCTTGTGTCGTTTGGTGCATGTAAAGGCACATCAGCGCACTTTAAAGTGCAGCAGGATGCTGGCATTTCTATCTCAGTGGGAGTATTTATATGGGAGTACATTCTGCATGCTAATATCACTAAAGGCACTACAGTGAGACATTACCTTAACAGAGGAGAGGATGTTAGTGATTTCTGAGATTACAGCCACAGGTTTCAGTGGCTTGATAGATTGTCTGAACAAGTGAACTAAGTCATGCATAATACCAGATCGAGACTTATCTCACTCAAGCATGGAGCTGAGACAATATTGCAAGCAGAGGACTTGATGTGGGCCTCAACTCTGAGAGAATGACCAACTTCATTACAGCAGCTTCCTGAGTTCATGCATGGGCTATTTTAAAAGTCTGGATGTAAGACATCTTCTTCCAGAACAATAACACAATAAGATCTCCTGTAGTGTGTCTGGAAAAGTTGCTTACATGTGGGCTTGCCCACTCTGAGGGGAATTTACAGGATCTTGAATGGGAAAAAAGCAAACAACTAAACAATGACCCTATCTAATGCCAGTTTTATATTTGTATGACAAAACACATATTGTTTGACTCAGTATACCAACAAAATCAATAAATACTATCTGATCTGTTTGCCAAAAGGAAAAAGGAAGGTGATAGTGGAATAGTGGAATCACTACAGAAAACTTGCGTCACAAAGAGGTGAAGACTGGTACAATGTAATGATTACAGACCTGCTATTAGGCATTACTATTCATTACGCTCTGTGGTGATGTCAGATAAACGTAACTGGGTTTTCCACACGCACAATGCCGTAAGTATATGAAAGCAGGGACATTCGGCTTATCATACTTTATGACCTGCTGCTTTTATTGGTGAGATAAATCAAGGCTATGATCACAACGAATGATGTTTTATCCATTATGTACCTTCTTTAATATTGTATGAATACAGCAGTGTAATTTTCTGTACCTGTAACAGAAAGGTCATTGCAAATTTTACACCTAATAAATAGAAACTCCGTCTCCAGAAAAGTCGTGATATTTTCCAGAATGTAAAAAAACTAAAAGCCATACTAAATTCATTTGGACCTCTATTTAACTGCCAAAAGTTAAAAAAAAAAAAGAATATCAATAGTTTAATTGATTAAGTTAGTTGCATTTCATAAATATGTACAGTACAATTTTAAAATTTGATGGCTGCAACACACTCAAAATTTGGAACAGATTCAAAACTGCACTGACTAATCAAATAACAGCAGTTTGGAAGACTCGAGATTAAACAGGTGACAGGTATCAGACTGGGTATAAAAGTAGCATCCACTGAAACCACTGGAAAATGTACATGACCTTTGAGCTCTCAGGCATCAAAGCTGAAGAAACCATTATGCTACTGTGACACTTATATCCACCTAGACTTCAGAGTATTTTGAAAAACCATTGTCAATTACTGCAATCCATTGATGTGTCCAGAAATGTAACTTAAAACATGGGGTTTACAGTCAAATTACACTAAAACAGAATAAAATAATAATCAACAAATTTAAGATTAAAGTCTAACTGAATTGCTGAAAAATTATAGTATCAGTAATAGTTCAAACAAAATTTGACATAGATTTAGATAACTAAATCACATTCTAATGTACTTACAGTATGTTTGAAGCATGTCAGTATGGGAGCAGCAATACTGAGACACCGCCAAGGGCATGACTGTCAGTGTGGTGGACACATTGACAATATATCAGAGCCTCGGCGTGATATTGTTTAGAGTCTGTTATCAGAGGAGGAACCAACAGAGTCAGATTCAAGGCTATCATGGACTCTAACCATAACACATGCACCTGCCACACCATCAGTAAACATCCATGAATTCTCATAAATCATTTTCTTTGGCCATATTGAGATGCACCACAGTGTTTTTAAAATAATGTGCAACCAGTTTGTTCTGCACACAAATACCAGCTTGTGTCCACTAAAAAAGCAAAACAAATACTTCACACAGGAATTTGCAGTCTATTTGTGGAACAAAGGAATTTTTCTACTGCATGGCAAGGATGTTCTAACCTGAAAATGAGACTGAAACTCTATTCATTTGTTTTCTTGTTTGTTTATTTTTGTTTTTGAACTGGGTTAATATTCTATATTCCAATTTTTAAGTTGTTTGTCTTAGAAAGGGAACATCAGGATTTGGTGGCAAATTAATCAAACTACCTCAGACACAGAATTATGCAAAAAACCTGGCCACTGACTGTTGGCACACAGATGTACGTGAGGAAGGATAATTACAGCTCTTTGAATGACTTTCTCGGACCATTACCTCCAAATACACCAGTTGGCTGGTGGCCTTTGGACTCTTTATGTTATCCTGTGTGTGTTTGTATATGTACGTTTAGGCTTGGAGGTTTGGAAGGATAAAATACTGCTACATAACATAAAAAAACTAAATGAGTGGGTCTTATAGCAGTCCAGAAATATGCTTGTGCCTCTTATTTTAAACATAACTCACATCAGATTAATTCTTCTGTCAGCCAAAGTGCTACAGTGATTTCAAAAGGAAGCCTCCATCAGTAAACCTGACATGTTCATGCTTAGTGAATGTGTCTCTGCATTTTTAAACTTCTAAGTGTTTGTGCTACTTCCTCCATTAGTGGCAAATGTGAAATGTTCAAGCTCACTGGTTTCTTGAACAACAAGTTACATCAACCTCTCTCTAAAAAGATTTTTATTATTACAGTTCAAACAAAATCCATCCGTCCATCCATGTTCTTAACCGCTTATCTGACTTCCAGGTTCAAGGAGGTCAACCAATCAATACAGACATACAACATAAAACATGTGGTGCATGCACACAGCTACAGTGTAAACAAATCAGTGTTTGAATGCATTCAATATACATACAAAGGAACATATAAACAACACAGTTCTGAAGGAAACTATCAACTTTATCCTGCTATTAACGTGATAGGGTCCATGCCTTCTGATAAGGCTAGTGTGACTTTTTAAAATTATGCAGACTCTGAATAATAATACTAAAAATACTACTACTACTACTAATAATAATAATAATTAATTTAACTTTATATGCTTGAAACAAGAAAACAGTGGGCTGGTGAGGATTCAAAGGAGAAGACAGACACAGATCATAATGGCTTGCTTTTATTATCTTTTGAAGAATAAATAATATCTTCTTCTTCTTCTTCTTCTTCTTCTTTCGGCTGTTCCCGTTAGGGGTCGCCACAGCGGATCATCTGCCTCCATCTCACCCTATCCCTTGCATCCTCTTCCCTCACACCAACCCTCTGCATGTCCTCCTTCACT
>VUQH01040610.1:0-63295 GCA_015106775.1 Etroplus canarensis
CTATTTATACCTGAGTACCTAAGTAATTTCCCCCAGGGATTAATAAAGTATTCTGATTCTGATTCTGAGTAAAAGGCAATTCTCGGAGTTTGTTGCATTTTCTGCCAGATTTATTTTTCCACAGGAGAATATGACGCGAGGTGACAGAGTACACGTGAGTCTCAAAAAGTGACGTGCCATGAATTTATTTCAACTTAAAACCAAAGAAGATTACCAGACAGTGGCTAAAATAACTAGCATTTACTACTGTGCAGCACTCCTATCATATACATCAACAGACTGTAGTAATAAACGTGCTGACCATTTTTCCAGATTCAGAGATTTTAGAAACATGTGTTTAAAAGCAGCAGTTGTAGTTTTTGTCAGATGCTTTCCAGGATGCTGGAAATGCAGTTATTGCACTGATAGGCTCAGTTTGAGGTTTACTTCTCTCTCATTAATCCCTTGTATTATTGTGTTTTATTTATCTAGTTTATTTTTGTTATTTTGTTTGCCATCATTATGGACACCCTTACAGACGACATCAGAAAAGAAGCCCCATGGGGTATGATGTTTGCAGACGATGTGGTCCTTTGCTGTGAGAAGAAGACCGAGCTGGAGGAGGACCTGGAGAAGTGGCGTGATAGACTGGAAAGGAGAATAATGAAGGTGTCGAGAGTGAAGACAGAGTACATGTGCCTGCACGGAGTGTCGACGGAAACTACACAAATGCAAGATCAACAGCTGCCAGAAGTGAAAGAATTCAAGTACCTTGGAAGTGTGATACAGGCGGACAGAGGAGTAGAAATAGAGATCAATCAAAGGATTCAATCAGGATGGAACAATTGGAAGAGGATGTCGGGAGTGATGTGTGATGGGAGGATGCCGGCCAGAGTCAAAGGAAAGGTCCACCAGACTGTGATCCATCCCGCCACGCTCTATGGACTGGAGAGTGTGCCTCAAACAAAAACGAGCACCAGGAAGTTGGAGGTGGCGGAGATGAAAATGTGCAGATGGGCAAGTGGTGTGACACGGAGAGACCGGGTGAGAAACGAAGAGATCAGAGAGAGAATGGGAGTGGCGAACATCGGAGTGAGGTGCCGAAAAGCGAGATTGAGTTGGTTTGGCCATGTAAAGAGGAAGGATGAGAACTACGTTGGACAGAGAACGCTGAGATTGGAACCACCTGGAACGAGAAGAAGGGGCCGCCCAAAGCAGAGGTGGATGGATACCATCAGCGCAGACATGCGATCCGTGGGAGCAAGGAAGGAAGATGCCGAAGACACAAACACCTGGAAGACGTTTATATCTGCGCAGCGACCCCATACTGAAAGTGGGGGAAGCTTGGAGAAGAAGATGATTTATCTAGTTTATCTGATATTTTATTAAATAAAATTTTGCACTGGGTGTTGGGGGGAATAGATTGAAGGACTTTAAGTGAATAATTACTTTTAAGTACATGGCTGTTCTTCAGTATATTGTTCTACCAGAAGCAAATAGCTAAAATTTTCTGATGTTTGGAAGGCACAGTTATACCATGTGTTCTGTTGCTTGAGAAAATGTAGGAAGGGTGACTGAAAGTACAAGTGCAGGAACCACTGAGTGTAACTCTCTTTAATTTAAGAATGGCTAGAGTGTGTATGAAGACTTGTAATACCTAACAAAGTGCCTTGAACGAAGTGTATTACTTTTGTTCTTTGGTGCCTAGGCTCACTCTCAGTTTTATTTATTCTTTCTTTATGATGGAAAGACAAAATCATGAGTGTAAGCAGCCTGTGGTATGAGAACAGTGAATCTGAACCTGTATAGTTTGTGTGCCATTTTTAAAAGCCAACTACATGTTATATACATGGACTATATATTACATGCCGTGTCCCACACAAACAACCTCTTGGGCCACTTTTGGTTTGTAGGGATCTGGTCACCCTAATCTCTTTAAACTCACATATTTTACATGTGAGCTGTAAAACGCAGTGATACTGAAGCAGACCAGCGGCGGCGCTGTGAGCCGAGCAGCAGGCAAACAAGGAGCACTTCCGTCGGTCAAAGGCCGCGTTCGTATTTGAAAACATGGATCCCAAAAAAGTGGACGAAGGTAGGAACTTTTTGCCTTTGCGCACCTCTAAGGTCTAAATTTTATTAATTTTACCGATATACGAGCATTTGCAATGAACTCGGTTGTGTGCTGTTAGCGAACGTTAATAAAGTTAGTAAGATTACACGAGAGGAAGCAGACAGCGTTACTTTGTTAGCTTATCTTATAATTTCTACAGTGCTGGTGTTTATTTTACACATTGGAGTTTGACTAATCCAATTACTGTGAGTACTCACAGCTTTATTTGTCCCCTTTTTATTCTTTTATTCTTATCGCCCTTAGAGTGGTCCAAAATGCTGCTGCTAGGCTGCTCACTAGTAGAAGGTGTCATGTCACACCGATCCTTGTCCTTACACTGGCTCCCAATTAACCCATAAATGGTGACATCATGTAACAAACACTTTACGGTTTTTTTTTTACAGCTGTGTGGACCTCTTGGTCTGTTGTAAATCCCCCATAATTTTCCTGGAAGGAAAATGGATCTGCGTTTTTTTTGGGGGATTTAGAGTTCAATAGAAATGTCTTGTTATTATCTCTGGCTGGTTATCTTTCTGGCTTATCAGGGGAGACATGATAGAGGTTTTCAAAATATTAAGTGAGGAATGTGATGCAAAGGTAGTACATGGACTCCTGGAACAAACATTAGAGGTCATTCACTAAATGTAGGTAGATAAAGTCCGTTATACCTACAAGGCTTATCGGGCCATCGGTTTCTGTAGCGTGAAGCGACCTAGAAGTTAGACTCCTCTTATATGTCCATCGCAGGTTACCTGGTGGGTGGGCCTTAGCACAGGGGTGGGGGTCTGACCGGGATTTGAACTCCCGACCTGTTGATCATGAGCCTGGCACCTTAACCATTACACCACCGCCCTCGTATTTTTCACTAAAGCTGAACCATAAAAGAGCCAGACTGGACATGCGCAAATATAGCTTTACACACAGTAGTCCGAGTGTGGAATAATCAGAATCAGAATACTTTATTAATCCCCGGGGGGGAAATTACTTAATATAGTCTGCCTGAGGAAGTGGTAACATTGACAATTTTGTTTAGAAATCAGATTTGACTGGTAAGTCTATATCACTCGAAAAACACATTATGTGGAAAGTATTAAGTATTGGGCGATCTGCACATTACACCTACAGGAGCTTTTATAGCATCCCATTCAAAATACATGGGCATTAATATGGGGTTGGTGCCCCCCTTTGCAGCTATAACAGCTTCCAGCCATCTGGGAAGGTTTTTTTTAGAAGATTTTGAAATGTGTTTGTGAGAATTTTTGCCCATTCATCCAAAAGAGCATTTGGGCCTGGCCTTCAATTTACATTCTCATATTCAAAGGTGTTCCATTGGGTTGATTGAGGTCAGGGCTCTGTGCGGGCCAGTCAAGTTATTCCAGACCAAACTCATTCAACCATTCCTTTGTGGACTGTGCTTTGTGCACTGGGGCACAGTCATGCTGGAATGGAAAAGGGCTTTCCCCAAACTGTTTCTACAAATTTGGAATCATAGAACTGTCCAGGTCCTGGTAAAATGTTTAATATGAAGATGAATGCCAAGAAAACAAGACAATGGTGAAAAGCAAGAAAACCATTCCTCCTAAAGTGTGTATTACTGTAGATGGCACAGACATAGAACATGTGCCCAACTTTGTTTAACTTGGACAAATGATTACAGAAGATGGAAGATGTGAAAAGGAAATAAAACAAAGAACAGAAATAGCTAGAACAAGCTTCTCAAAGATGAATAAAGTTCTCACACCAAGAAGAATATCATTAGCAACAAGGAAGCGTTTTCTTCAGTGTTACATATGGTTAACTCTGATGTATGGTGCTGAGACATGGACAATTAACAGATAAAATGCACAAATGTTTGTTGGCATTTAAATTATGGACTTGCAGAAGCATGCTGAAGATATCATGGACCAAGAAGATCACTAATGAAGTAGTTCTGAGGAGGATTAACCAAAAGAAACGTTTGTTCACAGTCATACAGACAAAGAAACTCAAATACTTTGGCCACATCATTCATCGCTGCATAGAGCATTACTGGAGGGAAAATTGAGCACCGGAAGAGGGAGACCAAGAACATCATGGTTCACAAATATCACCCAGTGGACAGGCATGAAGTACCCTCAAGCAGTTAAGTTAGATCAGCACACCATTGTGACAACTGGCGTACCATTTCAGCCAAACCTCAGCTGCAGAACTGAACCTGATGAAGATGAGAACTGTCCAGAATGTCTTTGCAAACTGGAGCTTTAAGATATTTTTCACTGGAATTAAGGGACCCAGACCAATCCCAGAAGAACAGTTCTTCCTCCAACAAACTTTATAATTTGGCATTCACTAAACACAGACTCATCATCACACTGTCATGTAGAAAAGTGTGTATCGTCACTCCACAGAACTCATTTCCACTGCCCCAGAGTCCTGTAGTGATGTGATTTTCACCAATGCATTTGACACTTGGCATTGCTATTGTGCTTGGTGATATAAGATGCTCCTGTTGTTGCTAAAACATAATTGAAGTTGAAGTACTTTGCATTTTTAAGCATTCATTTAAAAAAAGAAATTGTCATTTATAGAGTAGACAAGGCAGTAATTAACACTGTAAACAAGGTACTGACCTCTTTTCCAGCATCAGGCAAGATAAGTGGTGATGGAGACATTGCATCTGTCATGGGATTCTCTGGGTTTGGTATGTACAGTCCAGCACACTTGTCAGAAATGTAACATTTCATTTGTAATCTGATAAAGTGACTGAATTTGGATACTCATAAATCAAATACATTTTATTTGTACCTTCCAGGTAAGAAAGCTCGCACATTTGACCTCAATGCAATTTTTGAGCAGACCCGGCGAACAGCTATAGAGAGGAGTCAGCGTGTATTAGGTAAGTTTTTCATCACTCATGATAATCTAAGCCTGTTTTGTAATCATTGTGAGTGTAACTGCAATCGTTGCATCCTTAGAGGAGCGGCAGAAGGAGGTACAGATGGAGGAGGAAGGAGAGAGCTCCAAGTCAGTCAAGTCAACAGTCCACAGTCAGAGAAATAAAGCTGTAGCATCTTCTTCTAGGTAGGCAAGCCTTTTGGCGTTTTTAATGCTCGACTGACTAACGTGTTATGTTTGCTCTGGCTGCTAGTTTGATACATGTCAATTTATAAGTTTTTTGATTTGTCTGACAAAATTGTTTTTTAATTTTTAGAGTACACAAGAGTGAGAGCAGCAGTGACAATGAGTCAGATTCTAATTCAGAATCAGAGCTTACTGGGCCACCAATGCCTCCTCAACTTGCAGTCCAGCAGGATGATGATGAGCTTGTAGGACCCCCTCTTCCACCAGGTTACACAGGCAGCACGGCTCACAGTGATGATGATGATGGCGATGATGAAGAAGGGGAGGAGCAAGATCTGAACGACGACGATGATGTATGTCTGAACTTCTTCTTCTTCTTCTTCTTCTTCTTCTTCTTCTTCTTCTTCTTCTTCTTCTTTCGGCTGCTCCCATTAGGGGTCGCCACAGCGGATCATCTGCCTCCATCTCACCCTATCCCTTGCATCCTCTTCCCTCACATCAACCCTCTGCATGTCCTCCTTCACTACATCCATAGATGATGTATGTCTGAACTATCCCACTTAAAAGCAGGCACTAATTGTGGCTTACCATATACAGGTCTACAATTTGCTTCTCCCATCTCTGATCTCTTAATCAGAGAACCTCTGATTCTATGTACTTATCCTAACTCTCTTTTTGCTCAGATGTTTTGATTCACTAAGAAAGCACAGGTATTGCCAGTAAAGGGCCTGGCATGGTGGTACGTTGTTAGTCTGTAGGCATTTGCAGAGCTTTGCAGATCCACTTTTACACGCAGCAGTTGTGTGCTGTGGGGTACTCTTATTTGTGTTTCTGCTGTTGTTGCTTCTTTACCTTAGCCCCTGTCACAGAAAAGATAGAAGTTATATCAAATTGATTGTAGTGAACTTAAACTGAATATTAAAAACAGTGAAAACTGTGGTGGGTTTTTTTTTGCATTTCTTCTTCACTGTAAACTCTGCTGTTTTTCAACCAATCAGCATTCTACTTAACATAACATCATTGCTGTTGGGCCATATTCTGTGGATTTTTAGAAGACTTTATGCAGGTGCATATCTGTAGAATCTGTATTGCTTCCCTTTTCCCTCTGCAGAAAAATGGACACCAGTACAGGACAATATGGTATCTGAGCACTGTTATAGTGCTCAGATACTAAATGAGTAAAATGAAATTCAGCAATAAGTCATCTTATTTACACCTGTGATTTTCTTACGGTGACAGAACAAAGTTTTGTTAGGTTCTGTGTTTTGGGGTGTTTTAAAATCCAACCACAAGATGGCAGCAGGAGAAAAGACATTAGCATTATGTTGTCCAAGGTGAGAATACAAAGTTGTTAACCTTTTGAGTAGTTTTTTAAGTTTCTTTGTAATGCCAGTGACACCAGAAGCATATCGTCATCTTAAGTTATAGGTATTATGAAAATGTGTGCTATGCGTGATTTTTTTTTAAATATTTTTATATTTTTTTAGTATTTGCACTATCTCAGCTCAGATCCGAAGCTTATAGAAATAGTTCTCTTTCAGTCATTCCTAATGCTATACTATGAACCTAATAAACTCATCTTGTTTCATCTTTTCCTCATGCTCATCTCAACTTTCTGCCCTAGAATCCAGTGAAAAAGATTCCAGACACTCATGAGATCACTCTGCAGCACGGCACCAAAACGGTAAGGCTTTCAGCTTTCACCTCCAACGCTCAGTTGTTAAAACCATTGCCACTCAGTAATTAGAGCTGTTGAAGACTATTTTCAGTTCAGATTTTATCATATTGAGCTTGTAAACATTATAAATGTTGTTTAAATTATGCAAACAGTAACACATCTGTTTTAGAGCTCCCTGATTGGGTTTTCAGTCATTATCCAATGGATTTTATCCATAAGAGCAGCTGTGAATCTGTGTCAATTTTCTAGCAGTGAGAAAAGGGGCGGATTTGAGTCTGGTATCTAGATTTAGTGCTGATGGCAGTTTTTAACTTTTTAGTTCCAGATAATTGAATCATTATACGAGAAAAATTTCTTGTAAGGTTTTATTTGTTTTTGCTGCCTTTAGCAAAGGCAACATGATTGTATTGTCAAATATTACGAACATTACAAGTAGCTGTGTGGTTACACAGTTGCTTATAAATCGTATGTTAGTTTTAAATAAGTTAACTGTTTCTTCAGGTTTCAGCTCTTGGATTAGACCCCTCTGGAGCCCGTCTGGTGACTGGTGGATATGATTACGATGTGCGGTTCTGGGATTTTGCTGGGATGGACCAGGCTCTGCAGGCCTTCAGATCACTGCAGCCCTGCGACTGGTATGAAGAACATCAACACAGTTTCTTAACATGTGTTTAATTGATTTCATGTAAACATCCAGTACATTGACTGGGTGTCTGTGGGCCAAACTGTACACACACACATACACAATCCTAAACACTTGTTGAGCTTCAATGAGCCTTGCATTAACTCTGCGACATCCTCTCTTTTCATGCAAAATGAGGCTTTTAAAAGCAGATGTTTCAGATATGTGTGTGTCTGTGTGTTTGCGTGTGGGTTTACGCTTTGTTTAACTAAAGCTATCATCAAAGATCAAATTCTTTTTTGGTTTTGGGAACCAGTGGGCTGAGATGGAGCAGGTTTCCCTTTATTAACGCTACATTTAATTTGATTACAATGTGATCCGGGAGCCTGTTTGGCTTACTAACAAGCCGGGCTTCATATAGAAAGTTGTTGATTCTTCCTTAGCCTGGGAACCAGATGATTATGAAAGCTCATGTTTCATTTGCTTTGTCAGAAAGCATCTGGCTGATCTCCCATTCAGATTTCCACCTGGCCTTGCCCTTGCTTGGCCAATCGTAAACATTGATCTAAAACAAGGGCAGTTGTATTCAGTGAATGCTGTCGTATGTTTACATTTTTACTTTGCTCACTGCTACCTCCCACTTTTCTTTGCTCTCATAGGTTGTAGGTCTATCCTTGGTCTACAGCTTTTGATGATGCTTTCTGAAAATCCAAACTGAACTAAGAGGTTCCAGACTAATAAGTATTTGGACATTTATCTTGCAGTGCCAAGCCCCTCTCATTTAATTAAAAAAACATTTATTCTGATCAAGGGATGCTTTTGCTCTTTGTAAATTATTGTTTTTGCCCTACCTACCTTGTAATTGTGTTAATACTATTTGATATTGGCATGCAGTGCTACTTTCTCAATAGTGGCCTAAATAGTTGTTTCTTTTATTAACATGTGATGCTGTGCATCATTTGATATGTATGTTGCTTAGTTAGACACTTAGTCATACAATATACATTATCTAAAGAGCTAAATGCACTAATTAAGTGGCTCTTCTTAACTAGACTGACAGATCAGCCATTATTGTCCTAATGGAGATTTGTTTTCAGAAGCTGTCTACATATTAGTAATTATTGATATCCGCATATGAAATTTCCTTGCCCATCTCCCAACAAATATGCACGCTGTACACTTTATTACTTTGGGATACATGTTTGCAGACAGCTGGTTTTTATTTCTTATTTGTTTCTTTATGTATTTTGTACATGTGTAAAGTTTCAAAGATTCTTCCTTTCATTATGTTATGTTCTTTTTTCCATTACTTATGCTATTGTTATGGTTTGGTGTCTTTGTTTATTGTTGTAGATCAAACATATAAACCATCAGGTGTACATCAGATGTTGAGATGTTTTGTTCTTATTCCTACAATTATCTGGTGTTTGTTTCTGAAAAAGTGAAGGATTGAAAGCTTCTTATATAATGGTGTCTTGGTGTAGCAGTCTTGTATATAGCTTGCAAATGGGTACCAAGATGCTTATTAAAATACAGGACCATCACTGAAATTCAAACTAAAGGCATTTTTTGTGTTTTGTCTGTTTGTCTGTCTGTTTCCCCTCAGCCATCAGATCAAGTCCCTGCAGTACAGCATCACTGGTGATGTCATCCTGGTGGTTTCAGGCAATTCACAGGCCAAGGTGTTGGACCGTGATGGCTTCAGTGTTATGGAGTGTGTGAAAGGAGACCAGTACATTGTGGATATGGCTAACACCAAGGTATGCCAAAGTGATAATTGTTAGTTTATACAACTCAAGTCTCAATTTTTTGTAATTTTGTCCACATTACATCGAAGTAGTTGGCAAGATCTGGCAATACTGGGACCAGCGGGGGTAATAAGCGTGAGCACACAGAGCATCAGACAGATTTTAATGATCCAAGAAAAAGTGAGTTTACTAGAAATGTCCATACTAATTGCTCACTGCAGTCAAAAACCATGTGTGCGCAAATCAGCGGCATGAACCAAAAAGTTATGCCATCGTTATAGTTTCCTAATCTGGAAGTATGTGTGGGTCCACTTGGATCAAAGTGATGTAAATTTTGTCATCAGATTGTGAATGCCCCATGCAGGCATTTATGTGCCCTCCAGTTTGTTGTAAATGAACTCAATTGTCCTTCTGCAATGCTGAGTCCTAGTGGACTCTGAGCAGACCAGAGAAAAGTAGTCACAAAATCAGTGTACTCCTGGTGCTGGTCTCAAGCCTGGATATATGGAAGTGTTGCGTCTGGTAGGTCATTCAGCTTAAAAACTGTGCCAAGTTATCTTCAACCATGATGACTCCTTGGAGAAAATCGGACAAACTTAAAATACCTTTTAAGTAAGATATTAAACCAGGATGTGGCTTATCTTAACAGCCTGTGTTTCACTTTTTTTGATGTCACAGTTTTCCCAGATTTCAGTTGTTATCTTTGAAGTAAAATAACAGCCCGTGACAGCCAAAACTCTAAAAATATGGCCCAAGCTGTAATATTCTGAAATTAATCCTAAGGATGTTACAGCCAGTCATATTTTTATTTCTATAGCAAGAGTGGCCTATGAAGGAGTCACTGCTAGTTCTAAACATGTACTGAATATTGGATATTCTGTTCTGTTCTGTTCTGTTCTGTAGGTAGACCCTGCCAGTGCATAATGATAGCAATGTGTAGTTGGTGTGTTTTTGTATGTGGGGATAATGATCTGTGTGCTGTGTGAACAGCCAGGAGCATTTGCAGAAGTAGAGGAACACATGCTTTCAGGACTGTCGCAGTTCATTTCTTGCATATACCTGAATCTACAAAGGAGCATCCTAATTGAGTGTCCATGTTTGGGTTTTACTGTGTTTAAGAAAGGCCATATTAGTGGTCAGTGACCATCTGTGCCTTCTGCAGTGCATTTAGACATGGTTTATACTACCCATATGAATTACTTGAAGTGAAGGCCCATTGATCGCGAGCAGTGTTTTCCTTGATGTCCTACATTCTTGTCCTGCCCAGTCACATCTGGAGCTGATAGGAGAGTTTGGTTCAGTGAAAATGCGTTTTGGCTGGCTGATGGTGTCCCAGTCGATTAGCTATGTCTCATGTGATAATTAAGTCCTTGCTTCTGTTGACAGACCTTAACTTCTCCCCAACTCATCTCACAGTATACAGAGAGATTTTTTTACATACAGGCCCATACAGTAGGATCACATGATATGCATTTTTGTCCACCTGTACTCAACTATGTGTTTTGGTCATTGTTACTTCTCTGAGAGGTTTGACCTTCACTATGCTGCATGATGCATGTTCAGATTGATACACAAGGTTGCTGTCATCATTTTTGTTCTCTCTCTGAGGTCACCTAAAGTCTGAAATAAAGGCATTTACCTGCTAGCAGGATTTGGGAAAATCACAAGTTCTTTGGGTGCCAATTACGTTACAGTGGGCAACTCACAGAACTGTAATGTGGAAACTTGCATTAAGAATATAAGGTTAGGAATGCAGACAAAACATTTTATATCTAACGATTAGATAGTTTATAATGAGAATATTTGAATATTTATAGATTCCTTATTTTTTAGCACGGGGGGGGGGGTCTATAATATAACAAAATAAAGAAAAGTACTCAAATTGCTTTCTTTTAAACCTGAAGTCCCAAATCCAAAGGCAGAAAAACAGAGAAAATGAACAAGTACATCAGAGAAGCTGAAAGTAGGGAATTCTTGGCATTGTTGCTTGATAAATCCTCATGAGACCAGGGACATTTTTCACTTCCTAGTTCCAGTTTTCAGTTCATCACCAAACTGTTTAGTCAGTTTGTGCTTTCAGGATTCTGAAACTTAAACCCTTATACAAAAGACTTTCCAGCCTACAAAAAATTTGCGATAATAACATGCCAGTATTGTCCTCAGTTTTTGAGCTTTGTTTTCAGGGAGGGTTTGTCTGTTTGTCATTTACAAGCTTAATCTTGGTATTGATATCAGTCTGTTGCTTTTTAATCGTTGGTAAATTGTCCTAAACCTTAAAAACATGATCATTTCTCTTAAGAAGAAAATGTTTCCTTTTTCTGACCATTATGTCAGAATTTGGAGAAATGCTTCATTAAATGAAAAAAATCTGCTGTTTTTCTAAATCTAGGAGAAACCTCAAAATCCCAAGAGAAGCTCCTATTTACTTGAGAACTGGAAATCAAGTGATTCTGTTTAGTTCAATACAGACAGGTCTGTTCTGGTTTGGGTTTGTATATGTGTTTCTTTAGGTAATATTGAAGATTTTATGATTATCATGCCAGCTGTCAGCATCAGTGCTAATTGTGTTTGCTCTCTTCTATTACATGTGGTAAAGCAAGTAGTTAGGTGACATAATGGCTTGTGTATGTTACCACAGTCATATGTGTAATCCTCAACCACATGCCCTATTCCCTGCAAGTGAAAACTTATTGCAGGACATTGTAAACAGTAAAACAGCGGATTTCTTTGTTTTAAATGAAAAAGTTTTCTCTTAATTCTCAGAGAATATTTTTGATAAATTATAAAAAATATTTTTTTTCAAGTGATGCATTGTGCTTAAATACTAAACTCTTGAGAAAGATCAATCAGATCTGTTTACCCTTATCATGAAGCTCTTCTGATGGTTTATGTTATTGCACAGAGAAGGAAAGTAATGATCCCATTCACAGGTCATTTGTACTATCTTGATCATGTAGTGAGTGTGTATTTTACCATAAAATTTAACAGCTTAGCAATTTGTAATTCTTTTTAGTCATAAAAGAGCAGGTTGTAGGCAGTTCCTCTAAATCAGTTATTAATGTGGTGTGTTGTTTAAAGTATTTGACAGTGAACAGACAGGCCCTCTTCATGAGCCACACATACCAATACCATTTGCCATCTGCTCATGGAAAGCTCTGCTTTCTTGAATGTCCTGTGAAATAGCAGTATGTCACGTCTGAAGCTGCATTGCAGCACACTGAAGTGTTCCTCTCTGACCTGGCAGCTGTAGAGGCCTCTTTCTGGGTTATCCTTCTTTGAAGTCATTTGTAATGAGTAATTCTCTACAGGACTACTCCAGCAGAGAAAATGTCTAAAAGTTAGAGAGTGCAAAGAGCTTGCTGTTGTAAGCTACAACACAGCCGGCTGCATGGCCTCACAGTTCATTAGCACTGTTGTAAAGTGATGCCTGTGTCAAGGAAGGTCATAAGTCAGTGTTGCTCTGTAATAAAATTATGGGTGTGGATAAAGGCGTCAAGTGTGCCATACTTGGTGCTTAAAATTTATCATCAAAAAAATGTAACAGCACCATCAAAATAATTTATTGGTGACCTTTTGCATATCAGTTTTGGTGAAATGAAGAACAACAGCTGTCTTTGCTCTTTATTTGAGTGCAAGATTACGAAATATGTCTTCATCCCCATTAAAGTTTCCAAAGTGCATAAGCGCTACTATTTCTTTTGCTTGTCATTAAATATTAAGTGTTTAAAAACGACTCTAAGGAAAAAAGAAACTCTCATTGTCCATGTTGCACACTGGATCTACATGAAATGAAGTGACTGGAATCTAGCCACAGGATTGGGCTTTTTTAGTGCTTGTTAAAAGTGAGTATTTTGTTTATTTTTACTTTGTACCCTTCAGGGCCACACAGCTATGCTGAATTGTGGATGCTGGCATCCCAAGATTAAAGAAGAATTCATGACCTGCTCCAATGATGGGTAAGTTTTAACAAATATCGTAAGCTATAAGTTATGGGCAAAAGCCATCACTTCTTGCATGTCTTACTTGTGCTGTTATCTTGCACATGTTATGGATCCAGTTGTTAAGCTTCACAGTGAGCTGTCTGGATTTTAGGGAGGACAAAAAATAGCTTTTAAGATGGGTCTATAATGACTCAAACTCTTGTGACTCATCAAGCATGTGTATTTTGTATATTGAGTTTCTCGAATGGTTTAAATCTTGCCTGATTTTTATCTAAGGAAAATAAGCCTCAGTTCTTCCCAAACAATAACTGTCTAAAAGACTTACTTAAATGGAAAAATAGTTACTTTTCTGCCAACTACATGCAAAGTCATCTCAAAGATTTTACGTTTACCCACAAGTATGTGTCATTACTACTCATAATCATCAAGTAAGCTCCTAAGGAAACTGAAATGTATGCAGTGGGCAAGAACTGCGATACAAGCGATCTGCTGTTGCATTATTCTATATGACATCCAGAACATGCATGGAAAAACATTTGTAATTTATCTACTGTACAGTGACATCCTTGAACTGTCAAAAACACCCATCATTCATAGACCCCACTTCTTAAATATTATATTTAATTTACCGTCAGATCCCGTGTATGTTCAAATTAATTCTCTCATTGAACATACTTTTCTTTGCGCTCATCCCCTCTGTCACCAGCAGGGAGTCCTCTAGCCTAGACTATCCCTTTGAAAAGTGTAGCCTAGCTTCATAGCTATGCATTTGCACATGCCACATTTATACTGGAAGTTTTCCAAATGCAGCCTTTTATTTGTATGCAGTGATTTAGACCAGATCAACCGCTGTCATACACACATATTTATATTGTTTGTTTCACACAGCAGAGTTTCAGCAGTTGTCTACCTCCTTAAATCAGCACTAAATCCGTATGGCTGTAAAAGCTCTAACTTTTTGTGTATAGGTGTACTGAAATATTTTTAAGGCAAAAAACATGATTAAGCTACAGCACAGTGATGAGTCTAAATGAGTGTGACAGACAATGCAGAAACCTGGGGCTATCCTTAAGTGGAAACAAGGGCCTGGCTTTGTGGGCAGGCCACAGCCCTGTGTTTACCAGTGTTACTGCTCCCCCAGATGTGGAGGTTGGTTTAATTAGCTCTTTTTGAGGCTCTGGAAATCCTCCCCTGGCATGTTAGCACTGGGTGTTGCCCCTGGCCAGCAAACAGGAGAACAGCGGAGAGGAGCACATAGGGAGCCATTCACAGGCAGAACAGCTGTATGTGAGAGAGCAGGAGTCTCAGAGATGTGACAAAAAGAGGAAAGAGAGCTGCCTGAGTTTATTTACAGGTGGATGAGTATGTTCCTTCTTAAATTTCTCGTACTGTGCACTTACTTGATCATGTTGGTAGTGTGTTGTGCAACTTGGTGGTAAAGTGCCGTATTTCACTTTATTGGTGAACACACTGTCCCTCAAACCTACCACGTGTCCAATCAAAAGTCCCTTTTCATTGCTTCAGGTCAAAGTCATCAGCTAAGCGTAATTCATTTGGTAAACTAGTAAACTAACTCTCTCTCTCTCTCTCTCTCCTATCTCTCCCTTTCTCTCTCTTTTTCTCTCGCTCTCTTTCACTCTCTCTCTCTCTCTCTCTCTCTCTCTCTCTATACATACACATACACACACACACACACACACACACACACACACACACACACACACACTATATGGAAAAAGCATTTGGCCACACCTCTTAATCACTGAATTCCAAGTGTTTCATTCAGTCTGATTGCAACAGGCGTATAAAATCAAGCACCAATCCATGCACTCTGCCTTTGCAAACATTTTTGAAAGAATCCTTTAGGAACCACCAACAATCAGACTATGTGAAGTGACAGAGTGAGGTCACCAAGTGCTGAAGTGCATCGTCACTGTCATTCTGGGGACTCTAACTGTAGAGTTTGATATCTCTTCTGGCATAAGCATCATCACAAAAACTGTGTGCTGGGAGCTTCATGGCATGGGTTTCCATGGCTGAGCAGTTGCATGCAAGCCTTATATCACCGAGCACAAATCCAAGCGTCAGGTGGAGTAGTGTAAATCATGCCGTCACTGGATTCTGGAACAGTGGAAGCATGTTCTGTGGAGTGATAAATTATGTGTCTCTTCCTGGCAGTGTGATGGATGAGTCTGGGTTTGGTGAATGCCTAGAGAGCCATACCTGCCTGACTGTACTGTGCCAATTGTAAAGTTTGGTGGAGGAGGGATAATGTCATGGGGTTGTTTTTCTGGGGTTGGCCTGGGCCCCTTAGTTCTAGTGATGAGAAATCTTAATGTTTCAGCTTGCCAAGACATTTTAGACAATTCTATGCTTCTAACTTTGCAGGAACAGTTTGGGGAAGACCCTTTTCTGTTCCAGCATTGCTGTGCACCAGTACACAAAGTGAGGTCCATAAAAGCGGGACTGGATGAGTTTGGCATGGAAGACCTTGACTGGCCTACACAGTGCCCTGACCTCAACCCCATCAAACACCTTTGGGATGAACTAGAATGGCAAAAGCAAGCTCCACCGTCTCATCGAATTTCACAAATGGTCTTCTGGATGAGTGGACAAAAACTCCTAAAGACACACACAAACAAAATCTTCACACAGACAAAATCTTGTAGAAAGCGTTCCCAGAAGCTGTTTAGCTGCAAAGGGTAACCAAGCCTGCCTGATTGTCTGTATAGAATTTGGGATTCAACTGAATAAATCCATCTGAAATGGAGCAGACTGTGACAGCCCTGAAGAAACATGTTTCTTGGTCTCAGTAGATGAATCATTTCATGTAATGACTCTCATACTTGGGTTTTCAGGAAAAGGTACAGTTGGATTCACAGTAGTTATCAAGCATTATATCTGACTATCTGCATTAATTGAGAGTGTTCTGTTGCTATGATGGCCTGAAACACATAGTACAGTGCCATCATCAGTGGGCCTTTTTGGAGTCTGGAGATAACACATTGAAACCTTATGGACAACTAGGCTTTTCAGTCCACATGGATTATTAATGCTCCAGTTATTGTGGACAGATCATCAAAGAAGGGGTCTTCCTTTCTTTGTGTCACCATCCACTCCATTCACTTCAGTGAATAAGTATGGGTTCTGCAGAGGGGCCAGGCAGTAGTCAGTGGACCTCTTGAGAATAGACCAGCAGTTGGCCAGCTGTACCAGAGGGTGTCAGCTACTGGATGTGTCTGCTTCAACATGAGACCAACATCTAGGCTTTTCCAAGTCTTTCTGCCTAGTTAGAGGGTCTTTGTTGTGTTTATCTGAATAGGTTATTAAGCATGATCACTGGACCGCCCAGCTCCTTAATTAAAGATCTCCACATAGTGTGGAATTTCATTCATTAAGGGCTACCTCCCAGCTCCTTGAATGATTTCATTAACCCATACTCTTTTCCATGGGAGGAAGTGGATGAGAGGAAAGCTCTGATAATGTAGCAGCAGGGTGGCAGTGATTGTCCTTGCAAACTGTGGGTTGAATGGGGCCTCAGTAGAACTGTGCAACTTGATTGAGTCAGTGAAAAGTGTTATGGTGTGATTGTGTCAACATTTCACATTTTTCTGTCATTCTGTTTGAGAGTGAGAGTGTACACTTGTACAATAGCACAATGTTTTCCAACAATATTCATGTTTGATCCAACAGCCCAAATACATAGTAAGCACAGAGCCACCTCATCTTATCCTTTGATGAAAGATATAAAAACTGTTTGAAAACCAAAGATTTAGTCACGAGGCACTGAAGGCATTACTTGCAGGGTTTACTCCCAGTGGAAATATTTCTTTGGTCGGGCTGAACTTAAGCAAAGTAAAAATGTATGACTGGGAATAGGTGTCAGTCATGTATTTTAAGAACTGCCTTTTTTCTTTTCTAATGCACCAAATCTTTAACACTTAACAAACCACACTGCTTAAAGTAATATATAAACTGTAACACTGTGTTAAGATTTGTTTTGCCGTCTTTAAGAATAAGAGATTGCTAATTCTTGGTTTTACTTTTGCAGTTTTATAGTGCCTAGGAGAACGTTAAAAATTCATGTTATGCTCTTTTTTTGCAACTGAAATTTCAGCCAGTGTAGCGGAGGACAGGACAAATGGCGACTTTCTAATTGGGCCCACATGTTACTTCTGTTGAGTCTTGAAGCACACTTGAGCAAGTGTACACACAAATACACACAATTTGAGGAATGTTTCCAGAGGTTTAAATGCCAGGGATTCCCTTTGTGCTGGCCTGCTGTCAGTGCTGCAGCTGGCCTTGGATGTGTAGCTGTATACAAGGAGACCCAGAAGGCAACATGGCAGGACCTTTTACTGTTGACAGATGATTTGTCTTTGTCATGTGCTCAAACCAAACATTTTAAATGTGTCATATTTAAGAATTATCATTGAGCATCCACAAATATGAAATAACACAAAAGAGATTTGGGATTTTCCGCTTGGATAAATTGTGGTGGTAATACATAATAGTTTTGCAACAAGAGTACTTCTTTGTTTTTATGTGAGGCGGTACTTCTGTCTGTCTCTGCTTTTGTCTGCTGTATGTGCTAATGGATCATTTCTAGCATACAGATCTTGTCAAGTAGGTCGCCTACCTTTCAATGCCATTAGCTAAATGCTTGGTGATAGCTTACTTTGGATTTTCAAGGAAAGGGGAATTACTGTGGGGTAAATGCATGACAGAAGAGGAATGAAGAGTGAGGACAGACTCCTCAAAGTTTGGCTGAGCATGTTGGGGCGGTTTACAAAATTGGACACATTGGGTTCATCCATGGTCCAACGCATCTCCAACTGTTTCCCACCTTACATTGCAAGTGTTCCATATTCTGCCCAAGAATGCACATACCATACTTTTAAGGAGAGCAGTAATCCTTCTTGTTCAATTTACAGTCATGGCTGAATTTTTGACTGACGGTAACCTCTAGTTTTTTTGGTGAGAGTAGAATGTTTGTTTCTTTTGTTGTTGAACTGAATATCAGGCCATATCTTATCACACGTTTGCTTGATTAAATCTGAAAAGCTGTCTTGACTCAAGCTTGAGATATTTTCTTAGGCATTTTGCCTGTAGTGTATGGTCTCAACTGTTTCATGAATACATTTTAGGTTTATCTTCTGCAGCAGTAACAATGTTGTGAAATTTTGTGAATGAGTCTCTCACTGTACCCACAGCCCATCTGTCCTCAGGCCACAATGTTTCTTCTTTGGATTCATTGCTTGAGTGCAATTGTGTGTGTGTGTGTGTGTGTGTGTGTGTGTGTCTCCTGCTAAATCCCTCTGTTATTTCCCCACTTTATCTGCTTCAGCTGTGATGGAAGATGGAGCATCTTCCTTCCTAATCCTCCTTTCTCATGACAGAGCCCCAGTTAGTCAGTCAATCAGGAATCAGGAAACACAGCCTATCACTGGAATTCCACCAATAAACAACCTTAAGAGATGCACGTCTTTCTTTTCTGTCTTTTTTCCTTATCTCATCATCTGGAAAGGTGATCCTAGCAACCGGCACCCCCACTAGGCCTATAACCTGATGTATAGATAAAATCTGGGGCCTAGGGAATTGTCACTCCTCAATTGATGTGTGAACGACTGTGCTACCTCGTAAAGTGCACATGCATGGCTGAGGATGAATGGGTCTCATTTTATAACATTCACCCCTCTGTTTGAAGCATTTGTTCAGGAAAAAGGGGTGTTGATTGAAGGGAAAACAGGCCTTTGAGAAAGAGGAAATAGCAGTTTTTACCCTCTACTGTTTTTTTCTTATTGGATATGAATTTTTTGACATCTGTTATTTTCCATAAACAGTCACTCCATCTGACTTAAGACTTGCAGTTAAACTAAAAAAGAGTATTGTTACTTTGAGAGTTGTTCCTGTAATAGTGGATTTTTATACATAAAAAACCATATTAGAGAACCACACATTGCAGTGCATTTCTCATAAGCATCTTACTCCTGACAGGTGACTGTGTGCAGTCTTAGCCCATCATTTGTGGTTGGCTCAACACTGGTGGGCTCCAAACTCTTTGCTCTATCCCTCTGACAGCTAGCAGTGCCATGTTTTGGAAAGAGTTTCTTACGATAAATGGCATTCCAGGTTTTGTGTGCTACATGAAAGGTCAGGTTGTCTGTATTGGCTTGACAGATGCCTACAGTTATCTGTAAACAAAATTGAGATGTCTGCGTGAGGCAGCAGGTGGACCTATATGTCATTGAGTCCATGGCTATCATTCTTTATACTTCACTCTCAAACATGCATATGTAAATCTGCTCTGTAAACCCTTACTTTACAATGCAGATGCCTTCAGTTTGTATTGGAAAACATTCTTTTATATATTTGGCCTTTGCTCTTTTTTTCCAGCAGGAGTTTTTTTCCTATTATTTAACAGCTTTGGATTATGTGGATTTAAACACAACTATGCATCAAACAGAGTTTTATTTGACCCTTGCCAGTTTTCACTCAAACCATATGTCTTCAGTTGGCATTTGTATCACATTGTTAGACTTATCCAAACACAGTTGAGTGTGTGTGTGTGTCTGTGACTTCGTAGCCAACCACAGTGGAATCCTTGCCTGGCTGTTAGTAGCAGTTTTGCCTGTGTG
This sequence comes from Etroplus canarensis, assembly GCA_015106775.1. Classification (NCBI taxonomy): domain Eukaryota; kingdom Metazoa; phylum Chordata; class Actinopteri; order Cichliformes; family Cichlidae; genus Etroplus; species Etroplus canarensis. Next base: position 19,780 of record VUQH01040610.1, read on the forward strand.
TTTATACTCCTCTGCTGACCCCAAGACCCAGGGGTCAAGATACTCACTAAAGCAAGCAGTGGTTCACAGACACATTTGGATGTACTCTGTCTGTCATGAATGTTGGTGTGGGTATGTGAGAGGTCGGATAAACATGCTGGTATATATTAATACCTTTTTAATAAATAAATGTAGGAGTGAAGTTGTTCTCATTACTGGTGTACACAATAGTTAGCACTATCTTCACTGTCTTTTTTTAATTCTGTTTTATTTTTCTCACTCTGAAAGGATGCAAAGCTAGTTAAAGGAAACTACAACCTGCAGTGACATATTAACTACAACCAAAGTTAGGGCACTTTGTAAAATGTAAATAAAAGCATAATTTAAAATCTATATAACAGGACAAAAACAACATTCTAAGTGTTAAAACTGATAGTTAGCCTTTTTGAAAATAAATGCTCTGTTTGAATTTTGAGCCAGTAAGACTTTAAATAATTAAAAAAAATATAGGTTGGAGGCATATTTTCCACTGTGTTTCTTTACCCCTTGTTCTAACAACAGTCTGCAAGCCTTTGGGAACTGTGAAGACAAATCTCTGTAGTTCAATTTTGTAGTTAGTGCTGGAGCATATGACCCTGAAACATCCCTTAGTTTTGCTACGATGGACTTAGGCTGCTGGGGGACTTCCTATAATGCACTAAGCATTTCTTCTCAACCCACCTCTTTTCAACCCCCATGCAAAACTATGTGCCAGTATTGCATGTCATTAAATTTTGTTTTCTCTTTCATAACTTGTGTTTTGTCCTTGTCGCTCTAGGCTCATCTTTATTCTCTTTTCTTTCACCCAATGGTCGCAACCAGTCAAGGCAGATAGCTGTTCTTCCTTCCCACTGTCACCAAATGCTTGTTCATAAGGGAGCATCTGATTGTTGGGGCTTTCCCTCTAATATTGTAGGGTCTTTACCTTACGGTATAAAGCGCCTTGAGGGGTTTTTTTTTTTTTTGAGAATTGGCACTACATAAATAAAATGGAACAGAATTTAATTGTTTTGAAAGCAAACTTTTTCCGATGAAAGATTTGTTATGTTTATGTGAGTTTATTTACTTTTAGAGAATATTTTAATGTAGTGACAGGTCAGAACTGCAAGACCTTCCCCCAAAAACATGTCCTTTGGATGGCAGTGTTACTCCAAAACCTGAATATATGGTTCAGCATTAATGGTGCCTTCACATAAAGTTTCAGACCCAGTTTTGTTTTTATCTGTTTTAGTGGTGTGAACTGAACAAAGAACTGCAAAGTGTTACACAGACTGACCTGTATCCATGAGGGGTTATTGTTTTACTTCAATTTTATGGTGTTTTGGAATGAAATCTCTCATGTGTGTTTTACGACAAGCCTGCATTTAAACCCCTATTCGCAGTGCTCTAGGTTGTGTAATGTGTTCAGCAGATGTAGGAAAGAGAGTCGGGACTTCATGCAAGCTTCAGACATACCTGTCAGACTGATCTACTGTTCTGCTGTTTGCAAAACTCCTCGCCCTGCAACAAAGAGCTGCCTAACCTTAAGTCCATGAGAATGATTGGGGGGGAGGGACTGTAACTCTATTACCACCAGTCATTATGGCAGAGGCCAGTGTTAATGATCAAATATGTTTTGAGAGATTGATATTTTATGACTGATTAATGACAGCCGGTAAGGATAAATTTATCAATCTGTCTGTCCACAGCACTGTGCGCACATGGGACCTGAACTCAGAGAAAAAGCACAAGTCTGTGTTCAAACCTCGCTCTCTCCAGGGTAAGAAGGTCACCCCCATGTGCTGCACCTACAGTCGCGATGGAAAGCTCATCGCAGCAGGCTGCCAAGATGGCACCATCCAGATCTGGGACAGAAACCTCAGCGTGAGTCTTAAAGCACAAACGCATACCAACCACCACAATGTACAGCAGATTGTAAACACAAGATGTCTGTTTGGTCATGGCTTCGGGTACAGAGTCATGAGACTCAGGTCACAGGCCAGAGAGGTCAGAGGTCACTAAAACTGAAGAATTCAAAATGCCTGGTTTTAAAATGCTTTTGTACAAACTGGGAATAGTCCAGTTTAAAGAATAAAAAAAAAATACATTTTGATCTGATGATGATACTGGAGGAAAAGACAAATAAGAACATGTGATGACCCCCTAGCATACCTCAAAATAGCTGGTTATGTAACAGAATGAACTGATGTGTAATGATTGAGCTGAGTTATGTGAAAGCTGCTGGGAGGCCCAATCACAATTTCCCTCTGTACATTTTCCATTATTAGGTAATTAGGCAATTAAGTGATCAAAGTGTACATTCTTTCTTCAAGATTCACATTGTTGAGGTAATAGTTGATCTTGGCTTCTGTCAAGCAGAGTGCGCTCAGTTATTTGGCTGTTTTTCACTTGAGTTATTTGACAAATCATCACTGCAGATAAAATTGACTTCCATTCAGGGCTGAAAAGCATGTCCTCTATCTTATATTGGGTACATTTTCCTGGTCACTCAAATTTTTTTCACTGATCTTTACTCTGTAACACATTCTTGACTGTCTAATCACCAATTTTTTTCATCTTCATTTCCTCTTCATGGCTCTAACAGTGACACATTGAATTCAGTGTCTGGGCTACTAAAGGATCTCACTAGCTGCTGTTCCCTGTTAACTGTTGACAAAGCAGATTTGCCAGTTTAGTGTCCTCTTTATAAGTCACATACAATATTCACCTTGAGGAAGATGAGAAAGGAAAAGTAAGTTTAGTGGACCACTGCACTTAGTTTTGTATTTTCAAAGATGATTTGCATCTGACTGATATGAATGATATGTTTGATATTCAGGTAGATGATACACATGATATGTACCAGGCTGTATTATTGGTGCATGGTACATTGTAGCTAGGTCTCTTTTTTAATCACTAGAGAATCCTTAGACACTGAAAACCTGCATTTTAAGATGTAACATAAAACTGACGCAGAACTGCACACATACATTGCTTAACAGATGACCAGTTGAAGGAGGGTTTGCTGTAGATTTTGACCAGTTGTGGGCATAATTCTATTTTTATGAAGTATCTGGGCAATAACAAATTATTTTTCTGCGCATTTCTACTCTAATTCTTTTGTTCCACTTCATATCCTTTCATCTATTATCCCTATTTGCGGTCAAGGTTGAATGCTTTATTTATTCTGTGTATGAATAGGAATAGTAATAATTAAGCTGTAGTGAGTGAGTTGGAACAGACTGATTGGGCAAAAGGGCTTATCCAGATTAGTCAAATGGGAAGTAGGCTTCATGTTAATTAATCCAGCAACCAACTTTCACAATCAAAAACAATGTAGTTTCTTATAGCAAGTGTGCGCTTCCATGAACCCACACCATATAGACTCCCACCCCTTCTCCATCATCCCACCCCTGTGCTGCTCATAGCAGCATGCTTCTTGCAATTGGGTTAAAGCTCTCAAAATTTATTAGCCCTCCTTCTCCAAGCTAAATATTTACCCTGTGTCCCATAGCAGCATACAATAGTCATGTCTGTTTCCTGACCACTGGAGCCTGTCCTCTCTGAATGGCTCAAGAATTTAGTTCGTGCCCTCTGCCCTAATCAGCAACCTGTGCTGCTGACTCGAATTTTGCCACAAGCCTAAAAAGGAGTTGACCTCTCAATGCTTTTATTGCTGCTCCCTCCCCCCTCTCAAATGAGGCCTATCTGGTGCTGTACTCATGGCCAGAATATGCAGGCAGATCAATCATGATCAATCTTGTACATGACCTTGATCTATGGCTCAGTCTGAGGAGAAGCTATTGAGGATGACACATCGAGCTCTTGAACCTTGACATGAGTTGATTGATCTTGTGATGGGAGTCGAGTAGGTCTCATTCGGTGGACTGCCACAGAGGGTGATTGCATGTTCATTCTCTGACCAAAGGGGTCAGTACCAGGATTACAAGACTACATTTAAATGGTTGCCAGGTAATGCACACTTTGTGATACTGGGTGCATTGAGGGTCCAGGCTTTCGTTCCAAAACATTACCACAGAGTCCTGAGGAATGTTATGCCGTCATTGGTGAACTTGTATGTTTTCAGACTTTAAAGTGGGACCCAAAAGAAGTGGGTTTGAAAAACTACATGGTTCAAAGTATTACCATCAGATGATGCATTGATGGATCAGATATGTCTATACTACTACTACTACTACTACTACTACTAATAATAATAATAATAATAATAATAACAGTAAAAGCAATAACAATAACAACAATAATAATAACACTAATAACTGCCACACTTTAAAGCTTTCAGATAGGAATAATCGATATAGATTAAGGTGAATCCCTTCTTCCTGTTGCTCTTGATATAAAATTAGTTAAGTCTCCAAGCTGCATTTAATTCCACTAAATACTGTTGTTACTCTAGTCACACATCTAGTCACACAGAGCAGTAGATTTCAGTGAAGTAAACATTTTCCTTTTGTTTTTCAGTAGAATTTTTTTTCCCTCATATGTTTTAAAAGAATATTTCCTATCAATCTCGAACATAGCCATAATTAGTTGACCACAGGATCTTAAAATTGATCTTCATTAAAGGGACACCTTCATTATTAAACATATCAACGTTCTCATTCACTACAGAGAGGAAGAAAGATTTCAAGATAAAAAGCATGGAATTCTTGTCTTACGTGACATGAAATATTCTAATACTTTGTGACAACTGATAGGATCATCAAACTGTGAAAAGGTTTTGAAGAATTCCTAACAAACACATTTGGTTACTTAAAAGCTTACAAAATTTCTGTATGATGAATTAATTGAATTGCGAGTGCAGCTATTAAATATCCACAATTGAGCAGCTTACATGCTGGATCTAGGTCTTTCTACTTGATGTGATTTGAGGCTAGATGTCATGGTCAATTTTTTCTTCTCTTATTCAAATTGGACAATTAAGAACAAATGTGCAGTATGTAGCAGCAAAGTTTATTCCATAATATCCATGAATGTTTCTTACAAATTTAAGCCATTGTAACAGCAGATGGCAATGATGGCAGACATGACATAGCATCACCATGAAAGTATATGATCCTATAATCAATTTGATTTTGTTTCATGTAGTTTGATGAATAGTTAGAGATATGGCTAAATGTACCTTCAGCTGCTCCCTTGTATTCTCCCCAAGGGGTCGCCACAGCAGATTAATCCACATTGGTAATTTGACAGAAGTTTTATGCCTGATGCCCTTCTTGACGTCATCCTCCATGGTGAGAGGGGCTTGTGTCTCCACCTGGAATCGCACCAGGGACCTTTCGCATGTAAGGCGAATGTGTAAACCACTACACCACAGGGCGACACAGTTATAGAGATATGGCTAAAAACAAAAAATTTTACAAAAACGTCCACCTAGTGGCCAATCCGTATTTTCAGAATTACTGAAAATCTAGTCATGCAGGTCTATCACTGTGCCAGAATTCAAAAGCATCAAATAGGTTTTGCATTATCGTGCTCACACGAAGGATTTGTGGTGGCAGTGGCAGCTGCAACAATGGTGGCTTGATGTCACCGTCAAAATTTATTGTCTCACAATCAGTCTGGTTTTTGTTTCATGCAGATTGGAAAAACAGTTACAGATAGATGCCCAAATATGTTAAAAAAAAAAAATACAGAAAATGCCTCCTGGCGGCATATCTGTATTTTCAAAATGGCTGAAATTCTAATCAGTTTCAGATCTCATGGAGGTCTATCACTGTGCCGGAATTCAACACCCTGTGTCAAATGGTCACTGTCGTAATGACACAAAGGATTTGTGGTGGCAGCAGCGCTGATGATTCCATCATATCCCCACTTTTCAGGGACATGACAATAAAATGACATGACATTGAAATGACAATAAAGCTCTCTTGAATCTTGAATCTTGAATCTTGAACATGATTGGTACAGAGCTATCTAGAGACATGCTAAAAATGAGTATTAATGACATCTTATTCATATCTCAGTCTTTATTGTAACTTATTCTGCCTCCCTCCAACTATTCTACACGTGGGGCCCTTCACAGATTGTGTATAATACTGTAGTTTCTGTGTCAAAAAAGTGAAGCCATTGTGGAAGTGGCTTAAATTTGCATTCTTTTTAAGGCCCAGCAGGGGGCGACTCTTCTAATTGCAAAAGGAAGTCCCATTGTAAAGAACTCTATGGAAAAATGACTATTTGGTTCTCTTACTTTATAACCTTGGTAAAAACATTGCTAGTTCATGCTCTGAATTTAGGTCTTGTTGAATACTTCATGATTATTTCATAAATTGTTGTCCCTGTTAGAGTTAAAAAGAACAATAAAGCAGAGTATGCACTGGAGCTGGACTACCTTATGACTGGAAAGTTGCTACCTTATGAGTGTGCAGTGTCGCTTCTCAGTTGGCTCCACTCCTTGCTCACTGCGTCCATTTTCAAAACACCAAGGCTACGTCCAGGTTATATGGATAAAACTACTGGGCCGCCTACAAATTACACCTGCAGGAGCATGGGCATTAATATGGAGTTGGTCCTCCTTTGCAGTTGCAACAGCTTCCAGCCTTCTGGGAAAGCTTTCTACGAGATTTTGGAGTGTGTTTGTAAACATTTTTCACTCATTCAGAAGAGCATTCAAGAGGTCAAACACTGATATTGGACAAGCTGGCCTGGCTCACAAATCTCCATTTTAGTTCATTGCATTTCGATAGGATGGAGGTCAGGGCTCTGTGTGGGCCACTCAAGTTCTTCATACCAAACTCATCCAACCATGCTTTTAAGGACCTTGCTTTATGCACTGGGGCACAGTCAAACTAGAACAAAGTGTTCCCACAACGTTAGAAGCATAGTATTAGTGTTATCTCATTCCACTAGACTTTACAATTGGTACAGTGCAGTCAGGCAGGTAAGGTTCTCTTTGCTTTCACCAAACCCAAACCTGTTCATCAGACTGTGAGATAGAGAAACATGATTTGCCACTCCACAGAACACATTCCACTGCTCTAGAATCCAGCAGAGGTGTACTTTACACGACTCCATCCAATACTTGGCATTATGCTTGGTGGTGAATGGCTTGCATGCAGCTGCTCAGCCATGGAAACCCGTGCCATGGGAATGAAAGCACTTGAATTCAGTCATTAAAAGGTATGGCCCGCTACTTTTGTCCATACAGGATATATATACAGTCTATAGGGCCACTAACTGACTTTGGAGAGATGCTTTGCAGGAAAGGAATGCCAAAGGTCTCGCTGTTGTTTCCATTTCTTACACCTTTTTTAAACTTGAACAAAACTTGAAAGATTTGAAAAGAGCATGTACACTATATTTCTGCCATCTACATAAGTTTGTAAAAGAGACACAGAGGAATACAGTTACTTTAATACTGACCATTTGGATTGTGTACACCCACTTCACCATCACCACTTGTTGATTTCCATGAAAGATCAGAACAGCTGTTAGGACTGTGGTTTGGCCACTCGATCCTCATGCAGTAACAGAGGTCAGAGTGAGATGTTAAACTAACTGAACACTGATCATCAAGTCTTTCAGGTGTGCTGTTGTAAAAGCACGTAAGAAGTCGAGCTAAAGAACCCTGCAGTATTTATATAATCATGCTCCAATAGCGTGATTTGGAACAGTTGGTGCTGCGGTAGATTGTTAGCATAGTCTGCTCGGGATGAAACCCAATGCTGTGTTCCTTCAGTTATGTATCAGCTTCTGCTGCTGAAAGTGTGTAGATGTGGATTAGGACACTTGTGTGTGTGCATCTATGGATGCGTGTATGAAAGACTTTCATTAGCGACTTGTGATGCTTAGAGAAATACTCACATTTACTTAGTAAATAAAATCTTGATAATTTAGCTCCCAACCTGCTGGCCAGAGAAAAGGCTGCAACTTACAGAGGATGTCACAAGGTGTGAGAGAAGTTTCAAACAGCATATGAGAATCCGGTTTCACAAGCCGGCTGTGTAGATTAGCACAGGAAGCAAACGCAATGGCATCTGCCAATGCCAGCCAGCATCAGGACAGTAAATAAATACTCAAGCTTTCACAACAGCCGTATATGATCTAGAAATAGCTGAAGTGGGTGTATGTTTGCAATATGCAACTAGAACAACCACAAGATACCAATTAGAGGTGTTACTTTTCCTCAGTTTCTTGATAAAGTATTTTAAAAACCCTGCCTTGTATTTTTACTACTGTATATTGCATTTTGACTGTCCCATTTAGTATCTTTTACTTGTTTTTTCTTCTTTTTTTGATAATTCACTCCAGAGTTGGAAACGGATTTTCTTTTCTGCATTCCAGTTGTTTGTCTGTTATTTTTTTAATTTTATTTCCTAAAGGAAGTGCTGAAACTTATTTTCAGTTCAGAGAAAACAGACACAGACGACAGTATAACATAACAAAACGACATGAAAGAGGTCAAAACACAGCATGTGCATACAGCAGATGGTCTTCATCTTTGAAAGAAAGACGTCAGATGAAAAAGGGAGGAAAAAAACTTTCGTGGAATGATTCATCACATGTTGAACAAGAGCGCATAACTTTTCTTATTAGTTGACCTGACAAAAACTGTGGCTGTACTTTTTGAGGTCATGGAACAGGTTGATTTAGATGGGAAAAAAACACATCTGCACAGTTATTTCTGGAGTTATGTAAAACACATTTCATCACCTCCTCCATGCAGAATATTAATGCTGTGATATTTAGATGGTTTATGCCATTTATTCTCACCCTGTGACTGTACTTCTTAGACATATTAGTTTCCCATAAATTGTAAAAAAAAAAAAAAAAAACAGCCCGGGCTCATATCTGTGCAACTGGCCCATTTTACAGTGTGTGACAGAGCTACAGCCTAAGACAAGATAATTATGAGAAAATGGCTCATCAGCACCACCCTCTCGTTCCTGTTCATAGTCTGCAGACCCCACCCAACTGGTGCTTACCATGCATAGAATGTATGTACACTTACATGATTGCATGTTTGGATTCTTTCCTGTTGTCTATTTGCAAAGCTCAGTACTGATGGAAATCATTGTGATTGGAGGATTGAACCCCACCACCACCACCACTACCACTACCAGGGCTACACATATTACACATTATACCTTATCTGCTACTTATTAGGCCTGAAATAACCTGCTGTAAGATTAAAAAAATAGTTTCTGTATTAAATTGACCTCTTGACTTTTATTTTTCCACCAAGTCAATTTTAGTGCATCAAATAAATGAATAGGCAGATACTCAAGAGATAAAAAAGCAGAAAAATGGAATTGAGTCATAGGTAATCTATGGGTAAAATAATGATGTGAGTAAAAAATTATTCCCAGGGAAGACTACAAAGACTAAATGGCCAAGACCTGAGAAAGTGTAATCCCTGTTATCTACAGTCCAAGGTAACACTGTTATCTGTCTCGTGCAAGTTAATAACTTCCCTCCACTTACTTTGGAAGTGAAGTATGGCCTCGTTTCCTTCTGTTATCAACGGGGCACATCACTCATTCACCTCGCACTCCACTCTCTCCTGCAGTCTTTGGCAGCTTTTCTCTATATTTCTGTCTTATCTGTCTTCCACACTGTGTGCTCACTTCAAATTCCTTATCCGACTTTTTTTGGTCTAAAGCCTGCATTGCCGCAATTCTCTTTTCACTGATTTATTTGCATTCCGTTTGGGATTAATGAAAGTGTAGCTGTATAAACCAAGGTTATGTTTGTTTGAGTGTTAGCAAGCCTACTTCCCAGACTGTTGCTTCATCAGCGTCTAGTAATGATCGATCTCTGTAATCTGGCTATACTCAGGTAAAACTAAGACACTGGGAAGTGAATGTGAGAGCAGGCAGAAAGAAAGAAAGCCTACAAGGCATTCTGATCAGGCTGAAAGTAATAATTAGTTGACCGTAAGAAAAAAATTCCCAACTGTCTATAGAAGCAATTAATTTGCTTATGGCTTGACTAAACAAGCAGTCAAGATTTTCCACGGGATCTTGGAAGTAGTGTTAGAGATTTTTATAGACTAAATGCATAATTGATTAATTGGGAAATGATCAGATAAATCAACAGGGAAAATAATAATCTAGAATAAAACACCTCTAAAAGGGAATCTAAATTCTGTTAATCTATTGCTTTTTCACTTTGACACCCTCAAGGACTAAGGAAGTACAGGAAATGGTATAAGCCATGTTAGAATTCACTGTTTAGATCATAAATCAGGGTATATGGCTGGATTGAGAATTAATCAGGAATATTTCTAGTTGTTTAAATCCTGTTATGTGTCTCTAACCTGTGAAGTACAAAGATAACATGCCATTAACTCTGTCTTTCTCACCTCTATACCATGGCCTCAGATGAAATGTCATTTAGCCTTCTTAGTTGTCAGTGATACATGCTGGTCATCACAGCCAAGCTGACTAGGATCACATTTTCATGCTGTATATAGCAGCATCCCATGATCACATGGCCCGAACTATACACACAATTTAGTGAATTTGCTGCCTCAAGTTTGCAATATGTAATGTACCCCGTTTTTCCACTGAAGCTGCTATTGTCTTGTTGCTGATTAGGGGGTGGGGTGGTGTAACCCTGATACCACTTTCCTAATGGCCATTGTGGACACTCCAATACACGAAGGGTATTCCGTTTACATTCACATAGGAATCCTATTTTTTATTTTATTTAACTGCAGAAATTCTTATGCCAACCAGGTACGGATTTCAGCTGTGCTTATGTGGAGCTTTGTGTCATTAGTTTTAAAATATAGCGGGGTGTCATTGGCCTAATACAAGGGAGCAGCCAAAGGTACATGATAAAATTGTAACATATAAATAGAAATTAAGACCTCAACATCAGAACACTGTGGAACACTGCATTTTAGCAGTACAAATCTGACTGATATTTTGCAGTTTTTTGCACAGAGTGACCTCATTGAAAGATTAAAACAGAACCAAACTAAACCTTAAGATTCTCACATTTTCACATATTTAATTAAAATTCTAATACCAATGCCGTTAAAAGCCACTGACAAATTGATCATGAGTAAAACAGGAAGCAGAGAAGTGTGTGATATTTCTTTACTTCATTGCCCACACTTTGAAATTAAGACTTTCACTGCTAGTTGTTACTGACTAAACACTCATTTAAGGTTGCTAGTGCACTAAAGAGTAAACAGGATGATGTTAGCCCAGGTTTGCAGATTTAAGAACGACTGTTGTCTGTCACTGGCCACTTAAGTATACGCAGTGGGAATATTCTAATATCATTTCAGGTAGAAAAAATTTAAATACGATCTGTCAGGCAGGGACCTAAAAGCTTGCCAAGATAAATGTCTGTGGTCTGTAGTCTTGCTAAAAAAAAGTGGTTAGTGCAGTGTCTTGTTGGTATTTCATAAGTTCTCAAGGACTGCACAGTGAAATATATTGGTGCTGCTCATAGTGCAAATGGGAACCGTGTGTTGGTTTGAAAACATAGAATGAAAAAGTCTTTTTTTTTTTTACTACTTTTTTACTAAAGACTAAAATGACTACTACCAAAGGAGAGCAATGGCAGTTTCATACAGCAGTTTATCAAGAGATTCTAATAACTCTTAACACTGATGTTTAATAGTCACTAAAGAAACATGTTTATGGAAACTGCGAAACAGTACTTATCTAGAGTTATCGTTTTGTACAGTTGTTAGATAAGTGTTGTCTAGCTGTTGCTTTGTCAGTAATGTTTATGTGATAAATACCAACAATGTATAAACTTTTATGTTCAATTATTTCTATTTGTGTCACTTGCAAAAAGCACAAAAAGAAGTGAATTGATGCTGTTGACCTATGTACCTTTTATACAAGTGTGAAATTTCAAGTTGACTAAACCTTAAAACTACACCATAGTTGCCAATGCATTGTTTTCTCTTTTTCCTCCTAGGTTCATACAAAGTTCCACTGTCGACAAGCTCACGCTCCAGGCTCAGACACCTCGTGCCTCTCATTTTCTTATGATGGCATGACTCTTGCTTCACGTGGAGGTAAAAAAATGAATAAATAAATAAACAAATAAAAACTAAATAAAGGCCAAAAAGCATGTGCCTTATCTGCAAAACCTGATGGCCACGTATTGAATTTGCATTCATCAGCTGCCCAGCTTAGACCATCCAATTTAAGTTCAAATATCACTGATGGAAAGCAATGGCTTTTTATAACAGAAGTTGTTTCTTTCTGAGTAAATAAACAGGGTCCACCAACAGCAATACAGACACTCTCAAGATACATATATATAACACACACACACACACACACACACAACTCATTTCCTTCATGGTATGTAATCTGGTCTAGAGGCTTCTAGCCCAAACATAAACTGGAATAACTCTGTGTAAGAGATGTTCACTTAACAGCATTCTGTAATGTAAATTAAAAATAACTCTTACAGCCTTGTTCTGTGGTTAGGAAAAGGTAGTGCACTATAGTAAAATAAATAACCTTCAAGAAAATTCCTCTGTGCCGAGTCACAATTTACAGTTTACCTTTTGTCTCCAACTGTTTTTTTTCTAGGTGATGATACTCTCAAGATGTGGGATATACGCAACTTCAGGAAGCCAGTGAATGAAGCCAGTGGTCTAACCAACTACTTTTCCATGTGAGATTTTTAACTGTCCTCTTAATTACAATCTGCCTGTTTGTTGAAATGACTGGATACATTTGGATTATTACCTTATGATGCACATGTGTAATTTTCACTATTAGGACCGACTGCTGTTTTAGCCCAGATGACAAGCTTCTGGTAACAGGAACATCGGTGAAGAAAGATGAAGGAAATGGGAAGCTGGTTTTCTTTGACCGAGTTTCGTTTCAGAAGGTTTATGAAATAGAGGTCACCAGTGCAGTAAGTTCTGCCTCAATCCCCACAACCACAAGATGTGTTTTCACTTGTTGATATGATTTGTTGGTTAGGAACAAAACAGTGACCTTGAACAAATAATGAACAGTGGAAAAGAAAACTAATGAAATCAATATGACTGTACCTTCTTCTCCAAAAAAGTGGTTTGTGCTCAAGCAAAACTACACCATTGTTTTTTTTTTTTAATTTTTCTATAGTGCCTTGAAACACAACGATGATCCAAGGCCTCATTTAAAGACCTATTGTACCCAACACAGCATTAAAATTTTCTTGCAATGATGCAGCTATACAGAAGTGTACACTCCAGAAATTAAACTACACTTTGTGGACACCAGTCTACAAATTTGACATAACTATTATTTGATTTAAATAATAATTTTTCACAGAAAGAAATTGGTTTTTGCTTTTTCTCTGCTTATCTGCTTGTCTGACACTGACTAGATATTTTCCACAGTAAATCACTGTATCTGAAGCTAGGTGAGCACAGTTCATGTCTCAACACAAGATGAAAATATGACTGTAGTATTATATAGGGGAAAAATTAGATGTATATTAGCCGAGTTGTGAAGCAGCGTGAAAAGGAAGAAGTTTTAAAAAATTGGTTAGTGGCAAGTTAAGCAAAAGTGGATAAAGGTAACCTTTCCTCAGTGAAAGTATTCCCACAAACTGTTGGCAGGACAGCTATTGACACTTTTATATGTACTGCCTTTGAGTTATATTTGAAATGTAATTATCTAAGGACATAATCAACGAGGATACTCTGTACTTTCATACTAATCCTGCTTTCTCAGAAATCAATTTGGTGAGGGCAACCAGCCATAGGTGTTGAAATGATTAGCAGAGGTGCTTTCTACGTTTGAAACAGGTTTTTTGCTGCTTCCTGCTCCTCCTCCTCCTCCTCCTCCTCCTCCTCTTTCTCTCCATCTTCAAGTCTTTTTCAACAGATTTAATGGTGTCTATCTATAGACACTGCAGAGACTAATGCTTTATAACTCAGTCTCCCTGACTAAAGCAGGTTCCTTTCACACAGGCCATTGAATGAACATGTTTGAGAGTGAGGAAAAAGAAAAGACGTGTGTGAGTGTGAGAGAGAGAGAGAGAGAGAGAGAGAGTGCGTGTGCGTGTGCGTGTGCGTGTGCGTGTGTGCCTCTTCAACCCTGCCAACCAGCTGCTGTTATCTTGCAAACTTTGGCATAGCATTTGCCCTAAGTGCACACCCTACTGCTCACTTGCATTGATTGAGGGGAGGGTAAAATGGTAGTCTTTTATTGAAGTCATTTTCTGAGATTTTAAAACTGCTGAAATTTAAAAAAAAAAAAAAAAGATATTTATACTTTATATCAAAACAACATTTGTTGTATTATCCTCTAGTTTTATAATGAGTTGCCATTTAGCTGTCAGGTTAAATAAAGGGATGGAAGCTGAGTTCAAGTTTTTAGGTATACATACACTTACTAACTTAGCTTGTTACATGTCCTTGTCAGTGCAGTCATCTAAGGACACAAAAGGAATTCACTGATTTCTAAGTTGGTTACTTTGTTGCTGAAATATCCCAAGAATAGCTTTTATAATATAATTATATTCTCTTACTGGCAACTGCTAGACAATGTGTTGGTGTACATTCCATGAAGAAATGCCTTTTCGAACTTGGTAATCTTTCTCACACTAATGTCTTCCACTATTGTTTATGAAAGTGCTTCTCAAAATCAATACCACGTTCCCTCTGATGTGCCTATGATCCTGCTTTTTCAGTGGTCCTCGCCTCTCCAAATAGCTAGAACTCCTGTCTGGTGACAGAAGAGAACACTCCACAAACCTGACAGAACTAAACACTGTGTTCCATTGAGTACTCTTGACCTTTGAGTGTGTAGTAATAATACTGTCAGTCAAAAACAGTTGGTGGCATGAATTTGTGAACAACATAATCTACATACAGTGTGTGTAGCTGTCAGTCATTTAGAAAAAATGGTACATAACATTTGCACTCACTTTGAATAGGCATATTCAAACAAAAAACCTCAGACACTTTGGGTCAAAGGGTCTTTTTAGAACTTAACAACCTTCCCTTGCATCACTCTGTGGACGTTTGTCTTCTCTTTCACTTTACTGAAGAGGGTAAACATTTGGAAGTGATTTTTCCGTTGGCATTTTACTTGTTCCACCATCTGCCATTGGTAGAAACTCTGAAAGCTTTAGCTAAGTTTTACTTAAAGGACAGCAAAACCTTTGAGCTCTACAGAAATCTAATAGATTTCCCACAAAATAAAGTCCAGTGCCACAGAAAAAAATGCAGATTAGGGAATGATAGAGGCCGCAAGTCGTCTTGGCAGTGGTTTTATTTGGGTTAATTGTACTAAACTCCCAAAATTTACAACCCCATTTCCAAAATAGCTGGAACTCTGTGAAATGTAAACAAAACAGAATGCAGTGATCTTGAAGTCATTAAAGCCCTATTTTTAAATTGTAGAAAGGCAACATAGCATATAGTTAAAACTGCAAAATGTTGTACTTTTTGAAAAAATTCATTTATTACCAGCTACATGCTTTAAAAAGTTTTTAATAGAAACATTGTATAATGCTTAAGAAAAAAATCCTTAAACATTATTTGATTAAAAAGAGCTGTTTCTTGTAAGTAAAGTTTTTTATGTGGGGCGAGCGGGCAAGATTGAATGGATGGGATCGTGCAGCCCTACAGAATCATGTCTGCGTTAGAAACAGACATGACTCTGTAGAACAGTGGTTCTAACTTTTTTTTGCCATCCCCCATCTCAGAAGCAGAAAAAAGTTTGTGCCCACACCACACAAAAATTTATGTCCCACATCCCAGAATTTTATCAGTCACTAACAATGGAAAAAGGATCCATGTTGAATTTTACTTAAATAAAGATGCAAATATCAGTGCAAATAGCATCAGCAAATATTTGCTTTTTCCATTTTCAAGAAAAAATCATATCTGTTTATTACATTGTTCACCTGGTTGTCCATGCCCCGCCTGCAGCAGCTCCACACCCCAGTGCAGATGATATGGGTAATTTCTGTGCACATCTCTGAAGGCAACAGTAATTCTGATTGATATATGGAGGTCATGCAGGTGATCTTGCTTATTTCAGCAAGAGAATCCCAGACCATATTCTGCACATGTTACACCAGGATTGGATCGTTCACAAAGAATCTGACCGTTAAACTGGCCTGCCTGCTGTCCAGACCTGTCACCCATTTAAAAACATTTGGTGCAATCTGAAACTGAAAATATCACAAAAGAGACTCTGAACTGTTAAGCAGCTGTAATCCCTTATCAAATATTGTTTTTGAAAACTATAGCAGTTGGTCTTCTCAGTTTTTAAACTATTAAAAACTTCACTTAAAAAATATAATCATCCTCATTTTTAATGGAAATCATACAACACAGTTGTTAACATTTTACTGTCCCAACAGTGTTTTACTGGTATTGAATTAAAAATCACTTTTAAAAAATCCAAGTTTCAAAATGTGTTATCTGTACAATTTGAAATGTAGGGTTTAAAAAATTAGTATTTTATTGCATTGTTATTCATTTTTATTATTATTTAAAATATCTCAACTTTTTTGAAAACAGGGATATTAAATTGCGAGTAATAAATAAACTACTTTAAGCATGATTGGTTGCATAGTGAATGATTAGCAGATCAAGTCCAGCCTAGATAATTGTTGACCTTCGAGACGCTTTACCATGTGTTCCTAGTTTATAAACTTCTCACCCTACCCACTGATTAACATAACATTTAAATAGTGAATAAAATGCCTGTACCTGATTGTGTCAGTAAGTTAACCTAATTTTCTAAAATAATTTTGATGTGTAAATTTAGCTTTGTGCAGCAGATCCATTATCTCCAGCATGCACTTGGTGAACCTGATGAATGTGCTATTTACTGTGTTTACATCAGCCGTCAGCTCTCGGATGGCCCAAGAATTTAAGTGCAGTCTTTATAAAGTGGTGTACCAGGCAAGCGAGTGAAAAGAAGGGCCACCAATCATTTCTAACTAAACAGTCTACATAACCCCAGACCTGGATTCTGGGGTGCGCTCAGGAGCAGAGGCTGTTTCAGGCTTGTTTGGTAAATACTTCAGACACGCTTAAGCTTATCTTAGTCAATCAGAAGGGGCAAAAACCAGGTGAGATCCTATTCACTAAAAAACACCAAGCTTTTGGCTGAATTTCAAATGGAGATGTACCCTGCAGCGCTTAGGCACATTCAGTAAATGTGTGTGAGCATATTTCTGTGTCCTATATGTCAGTTTCTCTATGTGCATTTGATCCTGAATGCCTGTGTGTACCTTCTGCAATTGGCAAATCCATCTGGAGACCTTTTCTCCCACTATCTCTCCACTTTTGCTATGTAATAAATAAATCAAAAGCTATATGAATGAGAGGGAGGCAGGTGGATTGCAGAAGATGAAAGGAGTAGAGGTAGTGAAAGTGGATGAGTTTAAATTTCTGGGGTCAACCATCCAAAGCAACAGTGTGCAAGGGAGGTGAAGAAGAGAGTGCAGTCAGGGTGGAGTGGGTGGAGAAGAGTATCAGGGGTACTTTGTAATAGAAAGATAGCAGCAAGTGTGAAAGGGAAGGTTTACAAGATGGTGATGAGACCTGCTATGATGTATGGTTTGGAGACGGTGGCACTGACAGAAGGAGAGGAGGTAAAACTGGAGGCAGCAACATTGAACATGGCTAAGATTTTCTCTGGGAGCAACCAGGATAAACAGAATTAGTGCATCAGAGGGACAGCTCAGGTAAGCAGTTTGAAGACCAACTCGGAGAGGCAAGGTTGAGATGGTTTGGACATGTGCAGAGGAGGGATAGTGGATATATTTGAACAAGAATGTTGAAGATGGAGCTTACAGGAAGGAGGATCACAGAGAAGGTTCATGGAGGTAGTGAAGGAAGGGACAGGGTGAGATAGAGGCAGAAAATCCGCTGTAGCGACTCCTAACTGGAGCAGCTGAAAGAAACAAAAGAAGATGATTATTATATTATCATTCAAATCACCAATTCTATATACTTTACTTGGGTATTAGCCAGTCACCATTTACATGGAATATTGTTGATTGCTAAAAATGTAACTTGAACATAAAGCAAGAATGGACCTCCACCTAGACCAATAGTTTGCTCTCAAATCATATTTGAGATTGTATACAAAAACAACAAGATTATCAGGCTGTATATCCAAAGCTTTTTCAGAGAAAAATTATTTATTTTGCTTAATGTAGCACCACGTGTATGCCAAGTAGTTTGGTCTTTCTCAAAATGGCGTTTTGAGTCCATGCATTATTTTTAAGAGTGAAATTGTTGCTAATATATGGCCTCAATTCCTGTCTGACAGTTTTGGAGCCAATTTTGACTGGCTTTGATGAACAAATGTATTAAAAAAGCATCCAGAATCCTTATTACTTTTGTGAGCCATAGTGTGAAGTTTGCATGCTCATATTTGAGATGTGATATGAGAACATGTTTTAAACTTTGTTGTAAAAAAGTTATAGGGTGCTTTGAACTTGGTTTGATCAGTACTTCGTTTGTGAAATCTGGACACATTTCAAAAGTAACATACATAAATGCACCTTCAACTTTGATGGTGCTTTAGTTTTTTAAGGTGCAGGCACCAAAATCGAATAACTTCTT
This sequence comes from Etroplus canarensis, assembly GCA_015106775.1. Classification (NCBI taxonomy): domain Eukaryota; kingdom Metazoa; phylum Chordata; class Actinopteri; order Cichliformes; family Cichlidae; genus Etroplus; species Etroplus canarensis. The sequence continues at coordinate 38,309 of VUQH01040610.1, forward strand.
TCCTTTGCCTATGCTCCACAGTCCTCCTCCTTCTTCCTTTAGCTAGGGGTTGCCACAGCAGATCATCTACCTCCATCTCACCGTATCCCTTGCCCATGCTCCACCTTATCACCAATTTTCTTTAAAACATCAGCCTCGTAGTTTTTGTGTAATTCAGCTAACAAAAAATGCAACAAGCAAAAAACCTCTTTGACAGAGTTGATGAATGCTGATGTGCATTTATCTCCCCCATTTTTTTAAACACACAAGATACCATTCAGATCTGTCCAGTGGCTCAGATATATTTTAAAATAAAAACTGAAGGGTATTGTTGGATTGGTACTCAATAAAGGCCAAAATCCTAAATCCTTCCATCAAACTGGATTTGAGAGGAGAAAGTGTTGCTGTTTGCTCACGCTGTAACTATCAAGTCTTGCTTCATAGCTCACAAAGAGTCAGCTTCTCACTGTACCATGCTTTTCATGAAGGCCTTTGGAATTTACCTCTGTTTTCTGTTATGCTTCCTTACCAAGCAAATCTTACAAGATCTAAAAGGCAGTTCTTTTTAGAGTTCCAGTCAGGTAGTTCATACTAATTATAGATTTCTTGGACAGTACCCCACTCACTGTGTAGCAGAGTTACTAAAACTTGTTTTCTCCCTTTTTTCCTGCTGCATTCACTTGACCAGTGTAACTCGGTCCATCAGAAGCAGTGCACATGTGGATCCACTCAACAGCGGCCAAGCAAGAACTACAACTGACTGCTATGTCTCATTAGTGCTTTATTTCATAATCAGTATACATATTGAGCAAGTGGCTGTTGTCATATTTATCCATAGTCAGCCTTCGTTATTTTAATCTGATGGAATATAGAAGCCTGCTACTGAAGAACGGACTGATTAAAGTTTCCTCCCTCATAATGTGATGTAATTTTGTGGACGTGAAGTGTAAACAGGGGTTACTGGAGTATAAACACGCGAAAGCAGTCTTATGGTTGGACTGGACTGAGGTGTGCTTGGCTGTGGACTTTTCAGTAGGTCCAGTGGTGGTGGGCTCCACTGACTTGGGCAGTTTTAGGTTGCTCTGTTTTTCCTGTTAAACTTGTTACATTGTTTCAAGGATGAATTTTGAGGTTCTGAATAGGCATTTTTTTGTTTGTTTGTTTTGTTTTTTACTTAAGTGGATAGAAGTTTCCTGGCTGCTTTGTCACCCTTATTCTTGTTATGTAGGCTGATCAGATCCATTCTGTGCGCATGCTTTGACAGTACCTGTGGAGCGTAACTGAATTTCAAGCTATTTTCTGTCTCCTTGCATGAGGGGACTGTCTTTGTTGCTTTAGCAACCTTGATAGGCCAATGTATTACACATTTAAACTGAAATAAATCCACAGTTTTTTGGAATATGTGATAGATATGTGACACACGTCTATCCTAGATTAAATACAAAATATTTTTACAATTAGAAACTTCAAAAGCATAGACTAAAGTGCTAAACTGTAGGTGAATATGTGTGAGAATAGGACATTATGGCAGTCAATGATTAAATCAACAGTGCAATGTACATTATGCAAACACATACATGTTGGTTATTTATTGGAAGTATATGTTTAAATTACTAATCTACCAACATATGAAAAGGATATGTGAGGCTCATGTTAAGCATTCAGTTCAAAGCATCTTTCTAGATTTTTCTATTAAATACAGCTGGCTTGTCTGGTTGAGCAGATTAATCCTGGGCAGCCCCATGAGCTACACACCACTGAGGAGCTACACACCACTGAGCCACTGACTTGATAGTGCAGATATGTGTGTATGATGTGTGAGTAAATTGTAATCAGATTGTGTGTGATTTTAATTTACCAAAAGCACAGATAGTCTTAATTATGTACTTGCAAAATGGAGCAATGTTAAGTGACTTTATTTATGCTGTGACAGAATGCCTCTGTACATACTGACGGTGATTTGAACAAAAATACTGGTTGACTCTAATGTTTTACTTGATCACTTAAAATGTATTTGTTTTCGTATCAAATAACTAGGCAGGTGCTTTCCTCTGTGTACATCTATGTACAAGTACTTGGCTGTCTGTCCTTTTGTGTGCGTTCATGTGTCTGTATGATCGTGCTATTGAGACGCCTTCCTCTGGTATCCTGGTGGGAAGCTGAACAGCTGGGCGTTAAGCAGCTTTCACTCTAACAGAATCTGGACGTCCTAGCCATAGTCCTACCCACCCCCCATTCAGCGATACTGTCCTAGACCCCATCAGATTCCCCTCTCTGTTCCACATAAAGACGCATCAAATGCTCACTCTTTCAAAAAGTCTGTACAACCACAAGACATACACAACCACAAGTATATGTATAGATAAACCATGTGGTAACAAAAGCCCTAAAGTAATCATAGAAGTCTGTGATAATCTAATAATGTGTATAAAAAGTATGCACAACTGCAGGGGTTTTCGAGCTCTCTGCTGTAACTCACATATCACAGAAGGAACTGAGAGTCCTCATCACTATTCAGCAACTGTGCATATAATTCTTACTCTTCTCTTTTTTTTGTCTAGCTCGTTCTCTCACACACACGCCCACACCTCTGGATAAATGTGGTCACATTTGCCTATTGGCACTGGGCCATCTGTCACACACAGACTGAGGGATCCAGCCCTCATCCCAACAACCAAATATAGTCAACTGGAGCAGCAGAGCACACTGGGACTGATCCCCTCTATATCACAACCAACCTGGGTCACACACTCACAATACTTAGAACAATGAAATTGGACTGTTACCATAGTTAGCTGAGGAGAAGAAATGTCCTTGCAAATTTGACACACAATAAAAAAAGGTGTTCACAAACTCATCTGGGCTTATTTTTTAAAGTATGACCTCCCGGCATGTACCTCCTTCAGTTACTGTAGATAAAAAAAAACTAATCATGTTGTTTTTGTCTTTCTTTGCTTGTTTTCTAGAGTGTTGTCCGCTGTCTGTGGCACCCAAAGCTTAACCAGATAATGGTGGGAACTGGAAACGGGCTGGCCAAGGTGTACTATGACCCCGTTAAAAGTCACAGGTATGTTTAGTTTAGACTAGGGGTCAGCAACCTTTACTATCAGAAGAGCCATTCTTAAGCAGTTCTAGACCCAGAAAATTCATGTGGAGCCACAAAACATACTTGAGCCTTAAAATGCCTACTTGTTTAAGCTATTTATTATGTTTGTAATGTCTAACTTAATATTTTACCTGGTGTAGCAAAAAATTTCTTTGGCTTACGTATAGTGTATACTCTCCTATCTTGATGAAGCTGGCATAATATATAAAGTAAATGAGCCTATCAACATTACTAATAAGTGTAAATGAAATCTTATTACATTAATGTTGCTTTTGATTACAACTATCCATGATTTTGCTGTATTCATGGGATGATAGTACTATTATTACTAAAACTGTTATTAGAGTTGCCACTTTTTCAATTTTTATTACTGACAAAATGGAACAATTGTGAAGTGGAGGACAAAAATATATTAGCATTTTTAGGCTTTGAAACATATTTATTAGAAAACTTTGCAGGCCACTTTGAGTCCTAACTATGTTTGTTCAAATTAATCAAATTTAAAGGAGTCTACTTTGATGATAAATTTTAAAAACGGCAGCCTAATAGCTTCAAGTATATTAATGTTTCAATTTTATTTTGACTCAAGTCCAGCAGCAGATCAACCATGATATTAAGACTGCAATGTTGGCAATGAAAGCAAACAAATTTGTCCAATTTAACAGTTTATGTATTTTCCTCCACATCTTTTTGTTGTTGTTTTAGAACAAATAGTATGTCGTAGTTGGAACCAGCGATTTATGTGTTTATATCTATGCTTGCCACTGCCACCGAGGTTCAGCATAATCAGGAGGATCAAAATTCTTATTCATCTAATTTTTTTGTCAAACCCACAGGGAGCCATTTGAGCTGGGCCATAAAGCTGGACTGGACAGTGGCTCATGAATTGGTGTGATGAGCATGAAATACAGAATATTTTTTTTTTCTCTAGGGGGGCTAAGCTGTGTGTAGTGAAGAGTAAGCGCAAAGAGAAACACGCAGAGACTCTGACACAAGACTACATCATCACGCGTAAGTTTTTCTACTGTTTCGTCTCTCCCTCCAAAGGATAATGTGTGCTGCTTGATAAACTTTGAACCTAATTCTCCATTCCCTCACCTTGTCATATAAATCATAAAGGTTTGTATGATCTTGTCCACCTTGAGTTAGAAACCTATCGGCAGTGGCTTTTAAACAGGATAAGAGACGTAGCACTAAAACAATGCCAACCATCTTCCAAGTGTGATGTGACAAGCGGTGCATGTTTCTTTTCAGACATACAGAACAGAAATACCAGTCCTGGTTTACATCCTATCTCTTCTCCCGCTTCTCTTTTTGTCTGTCTCTCTCTCTCTCTCTCACACGCACACACAGATATTCAAACCCACTTTATCTCATGATGGGGGGCTTTGTGAGGAATGAGAGTGTGTTCATTAGCTGATGGAGCTGGGTGTGGAGTATTAAATATACAGCCTGAGGGCACTGTGCCACGCGATGTCCATGTGGTCTTCTGTCATGCAGGATCACGCTAGGGACAACCTCCTCTCCCTCCTCTGCTGGCGTGATCTCCTGCTGGTCTAACCACACACACAAACACTACCTGCCATGCTGTCATATCACCAGCACACGAGGTTGTCATCTGTTTTGTGCGTGCTTCTCACTGCTTTGCCCCCAGCCTGAAGTCATAGACCTACAGGACCATAACAGCTGCTGACTCGGCGTCAGTGATTGGCTGCTAAGACCCCATTCAGATGTCATTTATTGTTTGGGCTACCTTTTCAAATGCATCATGTGAGTTCATTGCCATGCCAACAGGGTGTGAAGTAGACAGGTATTTGACCGCCAAAAGTGGTGAGTGACGCACTTGATGCCCTGGCACTGGAAAATTAGAAGGGGCAGGAAGCAAGTGATGGCCCATTGAGAAAAGCGAGGGAATCTGTTAACAGTAACCTTTTTGCTTAATGTAGCATGGCACACAAGAATTAACACTGAACAGCGACGGGGCTCCCGAATGGAAAATCACTTTATCTGGCTCTTTACTAGAGTGTCTCTTTGTAACCCCTGAGGATAAGAGTAGAGCACACACACTTTTTAACACGAACTCTCTTGTACACAGACACACACACACACACACACACACACTTTCTCACACACCTTTGAGGGCACTCATTCACACTTAATCATGCACCCGTTGACTCATACACTCACGAGTTTAAGTGCTGGGTGCCTTTGTTGTGATGGTGTTCACAAAGGTGTGAAAAGTAGTGGAGTGATTGTCTGAATCTAAACATGTATTGAATATGTTGGTGTGCATTACGGCAGAAAATGAACACAAGAGGTTGGATGCTGCTAGGGGTCATCTGGTGCCTTCTTTATTAAATGTAAATGGTCAAAAACCCTTGATTAATTTCCATATAGATAATATTCAATTTTAGAACACATTGTAACAGATACATCTGTGTATTTGTAAAGCGTTTAAGTGGATGTGTACATAGCTGATAATGTTGTAATTAACGCTAAAATCAAGCATATAAGTCTAAGTATGTGGTAACATGTGGCCACCATCTGTGTGCCGGGTGTCCCTGGCTGCTCAATCATGTGTTCATGAAAGTGATTTCGTACCAAAAAATTTATCTGAAAACTTATTTAAATTCAGCTAGTGGCATATTTACATTTTTATAACTGTACCAACACTATGTTCTTCAAATTTATGAAGGAATTTGACACAGTCTGATGTTTATTTTATCATTTAATATAGGCAACATGAAAAATCAGTGTATTTCATAAGGAAAAGAAAGCCAGACTTTGCAGGATCTGCCACCTGATGCATCCTGGCATTACAATGGTCAAATTGGTTAATGATAAATAACAGAGATAAATTGTTTAGATCTGGGTTGGTTGACTTAATTAAAAATAAAGAGTTCCTTAGGAAATAATCCTTCCCCAGGAAACTGGCATGTGCACCTTTTAAGCTTTGGTTATAAATGAGCCTCCAAGTGTCTGTGTGTCTGAATGTATGCTGTGTATCTGGTGCAAAAAGTGGAGATGGTGAAAATATGTTCCTCTTCTTTTTTTAAACCTGTCTGTACTTTAGGGACAATTTGCTAGGTGCCCTGACTGCGTATTTGTGTGGCAATGTTATGTTGATCTCAGTTACCTAAGCAACTTGGTTGTCCTTGTTTACTGTGTGTGTCTCCAGCTCATGCTTTACCCATGTTCAGAGAGGCCCGGCAGCGGAGTACACGCAAGCAGCTGGAGAAGGACAGACTCGACCCAAAGAAGTCCCACAAACCTGAGCCTCCTGTGTCTGGACCAGGTAATGTGAACTTTTTTTGTTTTTAAGGTTTTTAATGCAAAAAGCAAAACATTAAGTGAACAGAAATAACACAGGACAAAAGGTGTCAATAAAAGGGGAATTTAGTGTCAACAATCAAATGGGTAACAGAAGTAGACTAATGAGGGAAGGCTATAATTCTGCAGCTTTTATTGAAGTGTATTATGAGTCATGTTTGTAACTGGACACATGCAAGATTTTGTTTATGACAGATGTGCAAACCACAGTTGTTGATGTGTTTGGTATTATGCAATCCAGCTGATGTCGAGCTGTAATAGCACTAGTCCCACATGGCCTCTCAAAGATTCACTTTCACCTCATATTTTTAACTGCACTTTTTTGTTTTTTACACACATCTACAAATACCACACTTAAACAGTTTTGTGCTTTGTTTCAAAGTGCCAGATAATGTTTCCTGAATCACTATATCCAGCTGGCTCATGGACTTTTCACTGGCGCTGTTTTTTCACTTACTCCCTTAGCATTATGTACTTACTACATTGTAATGGTTCCACAGTGGGACTGTTTTTTTAGGTTGAAAAGACATGTTTAAACCATTTAGAAATTTAGACCATTCACAGCAGATCTCCCCTTGAAAAACTGCTCATGAAGCAAATCAAGTGTTTTGGATTCAAGGAAATGATTATTTTTCAATAGATACCATACATAATATGAATTGTATAAGTCACAGTAAACACCAACTAAGCTTAACAACATTTAGTAGAAGTAGGAAAAATATACAACTAAAAACATATAATGTCACTGAGGTTGAGGGAAAGACACGAAACTAAACTGAATAGTCTGCCAAATCAAAGTGAAGATCCATTTCATGAAAATAAGTTGAGATTCTTGATAGCAGGTCACTGGTTTTTAGATTACAGATGAGCTTGATATTGTTTGTCTGTGTACGAACTGACTTCACATAACTGCAAGGTAATGTTTGGTGGCTGGCCGGATGCTTACAAGCAATGGAAAGAGGTGCCTCTCAATCCCCAAACAACTCTACGGCCCAGCTACAGCAGGAAATCCCTGCATGTTTTAACTATGTGTGCATATGTGTGTATCATATCGTTGATATTTTAAGATGTCCTCTCTGGAAAGCAGGAAGTTTTACCCCCCAAAAGTTCTATTAAGTGTAGTCAAATCCAGCCAGCAAATACTGAGACAACTGCAGCAAAGAGAATAGTTTTATACACAGTTTTGTGGAATAACTAAATGTGTTTGTTACAGGACAGAATTAAAAGTAATAAAAGGCTCATAAGGTGATAATCTGATATATCAAGAAACCTGCTAAAAATAAAACTTTTGTGCATTTCCCATTATTTTTTTAAAGTAGTGGTAGTTTTTTTTAAACAGATAATTTGTTAAACAGTCAACCTGAATGCCCTCTCTCTGACAGTCTTGAATCACAGGCTAAATGTCCTTAAGCCTGAAAACAAAGCCAAGTGGAGGTGCAGAAGTCTAGCTTTCTCTCAGATCATTACAGTATGCTGAAATGTTATGATGGATTTTTTGCCTATTGACACTAAAAATTGACTCCCTACTCCAACTTTAATTTCCACTCTTTCTTCTATAGTTCTACAATTCAGTTACACTCAGAAATGCTCAAACATCACATTCTACCATAGCTTAATAGACACGACATTATTGAGTAAATCATTTCTGCGATGTCAGGTGACTCAATGGGAAACACAAAAAAGTCAGCTATTTAGCTAATTAAGAGGCCTCATATCTACAGTTTACTCATCAAAATCTTACATTGGCCTTTTTCACAGTTTTTCATCAAAGGTCATGTCACTGCCTATAAATTGCAGTGGATTTATAGTAGAAAAACATGATGGTGTCCTGACCAGCCAGTAGCAGTGTGCAAAGTGAATTTGCCTTCTGCTGTTCAAAGTAACACTTAACGCATAATTAGGATTCACCGATACCTTATTTTTACTTCAGTCATGAGGTCATTACATTTCCGAGGTCATTACATTTCAGAAATGTACATGTGTGGTTTTGCAAGTCTCAGCTGTATCTAATCCAGTAATCATGTGCGTTGACAGGCCGAGGAGGCAGAGTCGCAGCTCACGGTGGTACTTTGTCTTCATTCATTGTCAAGAACATTGCCTTAGATAAAACAGATGACAGTAACCCCCGAGAGGCCATCCTACGCCACGCCAAGGAAGCATCAGATAACCCTTACTGGGTTGCTCCAGCATACAAACAGTAAGAGAATAAACAATAAATTATTCACAAATTGTGTCCATCTGACAGTTTCTGTCCTACTCGCCCACCCACGCTATCTCCCTCATTAGCAGACAATGTAAGACGAGTGTGGTACTTAGGTGTCACACAGGTAGGTGTCTTCTTACTGGTTTGACACATAAATGTTTAGAAAGCGGTACTGTTTCACACACTGGAAACTCCAGACTGGAGAGCAACGGACGGTTTTAGATCGCTATCGGAATCAGACAGCTATGTAAGCGTGGAACAAATCTGAGCCAAATCAAACAGTCTGTCTTACAGACTGCAGGCAAACAAGCTTGAGTTAAATTTAGTATCCTAGTGATTCACACTGTAGTAGGTAAATCAGACAAAGTACATTATTCTGGCTGCAGAGTGTGTGCTCAGACACTAGGCTGCCTTTCATTGCTACAGCTCTCTTTGTTGGTTTAAACATCCAGTTAATTCTAAGAGATGGAGCAGGCCTGTGACAAGTAGCTATAGATTTGTAATTATTTGTTGTACACATTTATTTTTAAGGTTTAAAGACAAGTTTGCAGCATGAAGTGCTGCCACGTAATGAAACATTTCTATATTAAAATCCCAAGTAACAGCACAAAACCCAACCACATGCACATAGTTTTGTGTCGCTTACAAATGTGGCTTGGAAATATCCTTGTTTTTGAAAGAACAATTGATGTTTCATGTATTCATGCATCAAAAATTCCATCAGTTTTTACAAGAATATCTTCTCAGGCCTGTTTTCACCAAACATCACTTGTATCCTCTAGCGTCATAGTGTGTTACCTTATCCACATTTATCATAATTTTTTAAAAGCAAATTGATCACGTTACCACAGCTGAGAGTTGTTGATTTAATAAGCAATACATTTAGCTTGCTGAGTTTCTGGAGCATTTATTAATAGCATTTTTAAGAGTCTCACAATCACCTTAAAAAGCTTTCTTTTAATGCTCAAGAGGGTATTTTTGTTCTAACAATTGTAGGTTATTCCATCTGGTGAATTGGGAAAAACAGATTTTTTTTTTTACTGACCCGCACAATCTGGGTACTATTTAATGAAACTGCCAGCTGAGGAATCAAATCAGGGATTTGATGAATTTGTGTTATTACACAGTGGTTTGTGCGCTTCAGTGATGGGAGTAGTCTCCATCCATCCATCCATCCAGCCATCCATCCATCCAGCCATCCAGCCATCTCAGCTTATCCAATTAAGGGTTGCAGGGCAGCTGGAGCCTATCCCAGCTGCCATGGGGTTAGAGGTGGGGTACACCAATGACAGCTAGCCAGTCTATTGCAAGGCCAACACAGACAACCATTCACCAGTTGAAATTTTCAGTGTTTTTGGAAATATCTTCATTTAGAAGATATTTATTTTTTGGTAATTTTAAGGCCATCATTAACCCAAACAGGTAGATGCTCTAGGAATTTTTAAATCAGGTATCAACACAATTAAGATATGATAAGAAATTCTTTAGAAATCACATATTTTGGAACTTCTTTTGTTATAGCATTTCTATAATAATGGTATTAGAAAGAGTTATTAGATTTCCTGCATCTTTCCTTGTGGCAGCATTGCTGAGTTGGCCTGTTAGAGAATATACTCGGCTGTCTGTTTAGGAAGTGGTCAGGAAAATCCACGATAGATAACAGTTTGTCTTGGTGACCTTTCTCTCCACCACAGCTTCACAAGTGTCCAGTTTTCAGCCAATCACAGAGACAACCTTCCTGATCAGTTTATTCAGTCTTGGTGTCACCAGCTTCGATGCTACTCCCCTAGCAGACCACAGCAAAGTACGCTGCATTTGCCATGACAGACAAATTCAGAATCGCCAACATTTTGCTGCACACATTGAAGGATCTCAGCTTCCTTAGGAAAATAAAGCCCATTCATCACCATCTTATATATAGCCTCTGCGTCAGCCCTTCTGTTCAGCCTGTTGTTGATGTGCATAACATAATAAACACAAGGAATTAGAGAAGACAGTGTGCCATTAGATCACATGGGTGATTATTGCTACATGGATAATCCTTTAAAAGTCATAACAGATCTATAGTTATATCTGTGTAGTTTCTCAGTCATCCAGGTATTGGCCGCCTTAAGCACTTTAGATGAAGGCAGTTGGACCTTTTTTTTTTTCGGTTCTTGAAGATATTTTACTTTTCATCCAAAAGTCTTCTTCAAGAACCTAAAAAGAAGTAGTTTCTTTCAACTAAAGTGTGCTAAAGAGAGTTTATGGTGATTCCATTTGTCATTGCAATTTATAACATATCATATTGTTATAGTATAGTGCTTATCTTTCAAAAATTACATTTCAGTGTCCCCAAACTTTTGAGCAGGAAAGTGATTGAACTGTTTTAGTTACTTACAGCCTTCAGCCTAAATCAGTAAGCCTCATTTGTTCTGCATAGAAAAAATTCCTCTGAAGAACAAACATTTAATCTAAAAAAATCTAACTTAATCTGTTGGTTCAAAGTTGGTCTGCTGATTTTCTTTGTTAATACAGTTTGCTGTTTTGCTCTGAAGATGTAAAAATAGTTAAATCTTTTCTCCTTTTTGTGAATCCCTGTAGGACCCAGCCAGTGCCTGTGTTTGCTGAGGAATCAGAGGAGGATGAGGAGGCTGACAAAGAACCAGAGTGGAAGAAACGCAAAATCTGAGACATCAGTATCAGCTCATTTTATACAGGATAGCAGACAGGATGGTCAATTAGTCACAGAACAGTTACTGTCGAGAACCCTGCAAAGGACCATCAGTTATGTTGCTAGATTGTACAGCATCTGTCCTCCTTCCAATGTCGTTAGGCCTTTTTACATATATTTATGTGCAGTCTTATGTGTTATAAAGGGAAGGCCATAAATCAGAAAGGATTTTACCACAATGTCATTTTCTGTAGGTTTATGTTCCTCTCAGTGCAATTCATGAAACAGTGGAAAACTTGGCTTTTTAAGTCTGTTTGGACTGTATGTGCTTTATTTTCCCATTGTCCTCTCACCCCACATCTCCAGCATTTGCTAATGCCTTGTAAATCTGCTCCAGATTTTGCGGTCTGGAGCTGTTTATCACCATGAAGAACAGTTTGCCAATTTGTACAAAGTAAATTACTAAGAAGTACAAAAAAATCCAGCCAAATTTACTTTGTGATGTTTTAAAGGCTTTAACGTTCCTAAAGATGTACTTATTTTGGATTGTGATAAAACTTTATTCAATCATCCGCCAATTTAGATTTTTTTAAACCCTGTATTCCACTTCAGAAACCTAAATAAAAGATTTGCATCCTGATGTGAAATTGTGATTTATTTTATCCAAAGTGAAGTGGAGCTGATGTTTTAACAGCTGATTAAAGGAATTCTGATGCCAGCTACCATTTCTGTAAATTACACAGCATACCCTGTTTTATTCCTAGCCTTAAAAATGGTTTTTACTTATTGTGCATTGCAGATACATATTTAGTTTGCAACAACTGCAAAAAACTCTTCTTAATACTTTAAATTTCATTGTGTCTCTAGGAGGTCTGTTCCCTTTTGTAGTCAAACCACCTCATTCTCTTTAGGAATCCCTTGATTGACCTGCGCAGTGTCCAAAATCTTTTAACTGACAGAGAAAACCACAATATACAGACTTAATGAAAGACATGTTTGTGTTCTGCATACTGTACATCTCTCTAGAATGCATGCTCTGCTTACCACACATTGTTTTTCAAATATATGTAGTTTGTAACAAGGCCTGTATGATGACAAGCAGGAGCCTCACGATAGACTTGCAATCTGTGCGGGATATACCCCGCCTCTCACCTTATGACAGCTGGGATAAGCAACAGCCCCCACCTCCCCTGGGATCCTGAATTAGATAAGTGGTTAAGAAAATGGATGGGTGGATGACAGGCAAGTTTTTTATAATAAATTTGCTGTTATTCCCTTCAGTAGCTCAGTAATGTGTTATCTACTAGTGTACCTTTTTTGCTTGTGCTTCTACTGTGTGACTTAGAAGCGGTATAATTGTAGAGCATCTGTCCTAACTAAAATTTAAAAAAAGACAATTAAATGTCTGTGTGTCCTGGCAAGCATCCCGTGGCCATAAACTGAAACTGAGACAAAGACATACCAGAACAAGAAATATGGATGGACTGAAAGTGAGTGATGTATTCAAAAGCAACTAGAGAGGATATTGGCTTCATGGGGAGAGACTGACGTCAAGCTCTTCATTAGAAGAGTTCTCAGACAGCAGCGGGAGGTGAATAGCGACTGCAGTTTGATTACTCCATCACTATGTGAAAAAGTGGCTGGCACAGGGGAGGAGAAGCTCTGTGTGGGCTTCAAATTCAAACATGTTTTTAAATTACAGTGTCACTAGTGGAATCTGGGGGGTTGAATCCCAAGCTGTTTTTGTTACAATTTGAAATAATTAACACATGAAACTCAGTTCATCTTCCTGTTTAAATTAAATAATCTACAAACCTTGTTATTGACCTGTTTTCACTGGCACATTCTTTCTACTTAAACAAGATTGAGGACATCTCCTTGTTTGTGGATGGAGGTAAATGACCCTCAGGTTTGTTAACAAGCAACCACCAAAACTTAACTACCCCTGTTATCCACCGAGCTTAAAATTAACGTGGTGAAAGCAAAGAAATTAGAGGATTTCGCTCAAGTAGTATATCAACTATACACTGTGTACACACTTTGAGTCTTTGTCTGTTCCTCTACCATTTCCTCATCAGCATTTACATATCTTTTTTGCACACTGGAAACATTCTCAAGCGACTTGATTTACGGTGGCGCTTTACTGCTAGGTTTTGTTTACTCTACGACCCTGGGTTCCTTTTCAAGAATTTAGAACAGAAGGGGATGCCACACTGTAGACTATCTCAAACCATCCTCACATTTCTCCATTTAACCCAAATTTTCACCCTCAATTTTGTATGATGCTTGTGTAAACGTTTCCCTGCAAATTAGAACCATCTGGCACCGGTGGGTTATTGTACATGGCACAATACCAGGAGACGTGTTCATTTAATAGAAACAAGTTTAATTCTGTAAAAAGTTATAAAATGAATATTGTACAAAAATAAAGTTTGCCGAGAGCTTTGGTTCTGTAACACAAAACAGAGACAATATGAAAGTTTTTCCCACAAAGGTGTTAATGGAGTGACAACAAATGCAGTCCTTTCTTTTAAAATGAACACTGGGGATTTACTATTGCATCAAAACCAGATAACTTATTACCAATGATACAAGTGGCCACAGTTCACACTCTTTAATGTATGGTACTGAAGAAGTAGCAAGGCGCTCTGAGGCTTCTGGGAAGCCTTCACATTCCCATCTGGGAAGGCTTATGCACGAATCAGTTGTTAAAGGGGAAGATGATCCAACTGATGAGGTATGCTGTGATAAAAGCTAGACTTTTTCCCTCTCTGTGTAGTGTTTGGCCTAAATTCAGCTTGATGCATTGGATTTGTTCTGTGTGGGGGGATTACACAGTAAAGCTGGCATGCTTGTTGCTGGGTGGGCACAGATACCTTGGTCCCTAATCCGTGTTAACATCAAGACCTACACGAGGGCTCTCTTTGTTCCACTTAAAAACGACCCTCTAACAGGGCACAGAAACATGCTTTTAAAGAGTCTTCTTTTCTAAATGTATATTTCCTCCCATAATTTGGGGACAAAGGGCTGAACAAGTAAAAAGCATGTTCAGTCAAATAATCATCTTCCAAAACATACGCTAGTTGCATCTTTGAGATTTTATACCAGTTGTGTGATGATAGCCATTACAGTAGCTAGATCTTCCTTAAACTGCCTTTGCCGGCAGGGATATTTGGTTAAGACTCATGTTAGAGGATCACTTTCAAATCCCCTTTGAGGAAAAAAAAAGACCTGTCTGTCACAGTTCTGACAGAAACACCGGCAGCCCCATGAACTTTAAAGCCTATTGGAACAGTTATCACTGCAAAGCCTTTGCTCAGATTTGGTGCAAGGCCAGGGCGAGGTTTCAGGTAACACACGCTGACAGGCAGAAATAGCAGCTTCTGTACTATGTGACTCAAAGGATGGATCCTCAAAGGCACCTACAGATCCTTGCGAGACCTTAACTCTCATATTGATTGTAGATTGAAATTAAAATGTGTTATGGCTTATGGTAGGAGTGACATTAAATCTGTTCTGGATTGCTAATTTGAAAACAAACTGAAAATAAACAGCAGCAAAGAAGTTACTTGCTTCCTTGTAAACAGAGTTATTAAAGGGTGATTTGAATGGGAGTCTATACCTGGGTGTAAAGAGGAAAAAAAACATAAGTTTTCTTCCTGTCTTAGTGTGGTCACATTAGTGATGATGAGGTGAACTACTTAAAATGCAACAACAGATCAGTTCAATCAAAAATCTTCTATTGGTCCCCTCCTGTGCTTCTCTATGCAGCCTTCTTTAACTTAACAGCTAGTTACGATCATTTGGATGTATGAAATGAGAAACCTTGGAATCTAAGTGACATGTATCAGTATTATTAGGATGTGTGGGAGTGTTTAGCAGTTCTGGGTCAGCTTGTAAGGTTTTGCTTGAGAGAATGCTCCACTTTGGCACCATCCAGGACAAACAAAGCTTTAAATAAATAAAAAAATTACATTTTTTCATAAACTGGATTGAAATAAATAACAATAAGTTAATTCCATCTTAATAAATATACCTCTGACACACGTCTATATATGTATATATGGTTGGATTTCATGTAGATGAGTTGCACCAAAAAAGTTTTTACTGAACTCCGGTGTGGATCCTTGGCTCTGAATGTAAACATCAACATCCAGACGAGAAGTATTTACATTGCAACTGAACAAGCTTTTAAAATCTCTGGATTCATCTACAGTCTAAAAGAGCCAGCCATGGAGAAACTGATGTTCTTGGGAAATTAATTCTTCAAGAGCCAACATGTGTTTTCTTTACGCTCACCTTTTTAGACAGCACAGTTGGCAGATGTGTAACAGTATTTAAACTTCTGCAAACTGGTGTACACCTGATATATTTTTGCATGTGTCTGAACAGTCGAATACTGGTTAAATGTACAGTTTAGTTCTTCAGCGGCTGTTCCAGTGTCTTTCAGGTGCTCTCAGTATACCTACCTGCATCTCCTTTGAGGACTACTGACAAAAATATGACACAATTCACTCCCAATTTGACCTTGTATACACATGTCCCACATGAATCCCTCCCTATGCAGCACAGGTTTGCAAAGAATATCCTTAGTCTGACAAATGATGGTCATGGGACTTCTTCAGACACACCCGCACTTCCTCGCAGAATGCTTTCTCAGTGTGTGATACACCACATGGTCGTCCAAAAAAGACAGGTCATCGTCAAATGCAATTGGTCGACAGCAGGTGCGAGAGGGTGTATCCTTGTCCAGCTTTTTGTTGTGTGTGAGGTTCTTCAGGATCTTGTCATAGTTGGTCTCCGCCTCAAGACAGGGGCCACTGCAGTACCTGAAGATAAGCTCCTCTTTAGTCTCGTAGCCCAGCCCCAAATCCGTCACATTGAGATGGACTTCCTTCAACAAGCACCCTCGGCTTTGCACTGATATCCTCTCCTTCTCTTTCTCAACTCGTCCTTTTTTACCACCTCTACTTCCCCCTCGGCCTCGGCTCCGCCTCCTGTCGCCATGTCCATTCACCTCGTCTCTCGTGCCTTCTGTGTTTGCTGCTCCCCTTTTTCTTTGCTCCTTCCTTCCCCTGGAACCGCTGCTGGGTTCTGATGATCTCCGAAGTCTGCCAATGGTAGCCTCAATAAAATCCATTACGTCATCAAACTGATCTGGATAGGGACCTGCAATGTCATCTGGAAAGTATAGAAGGAAGAGATTCCTTCTGTTAATTTCAATTCTTACATTGACACTAAGTAGTTTTCTGACATGTCAACAACTTTGCAATTAATTATTTAGTGTTTTGAAAACCTGTATAAGCAGATAAGATAAAACTTAATATATTGCAGTGGGAATAAACCCAAATCAAGCACAGTACATGACATGTGAAACATTTCACAGCCAAAAGAAGGAAACACACACACACACACACTTACTATAAGTAGGACATCATCTTTATCTTTTATGGTGGAGTACAAAATAAAATGAGACAATCCAACTCAAACTTTGCCTTCTGGCACCTCCAAAAAAGTGCTTGCCTAGAAACTGCTCAGGGAGCTTTTGGTCTTTGAGTTAAGCTGCTGGCATTGACCTTAAATCTTAATGGCTATATAAAACAATATCACTATCTTTATCTAACCATGTGCAGGAATAACACTTTGCAAATTTTCCAAACTGTCAAATATGTAATATGTAGACTTAAAAATACACTACTGCCAAATCAATCTGACAATCTAAATGCAGACTGAGAACAAATTTAATGAGTAAAATCTTTGCTGACACAAAAGCAGACAATGCCCATAAATACAGAGAAATATGCAACTCAGAAACCATATGGACTAGTCTTATGCAGAGGAATGCAGAAAGTTTAGTCCAGAGCAGTTCAGATGTAGGTTTACAGGTGTCCTGCTTTAACTCCTTCCATGATCGCTGCTGGGTGATGAGTTGGAGGCTGAAGGTCAGAGGGTGTTGTCAATTCCATTTTCAGGTTTCTTTTAGTCAGAGAAAAAAAATATAGGCATGCAAGGGCAGTCTTGACCTTGGATAAATAACATGGTCCCTGCTTCCTCTGAACCTAAACTGTCAAAGGTTAACTATCAAGCTTAAGTTAATCCAGCAAGCATTCACACAGGAACCGCCTGTATTGATACAGTAGGCACAGACCAATTACACCACCTAGAGAGATGTATTTAAATCTTTGATGGATGTAATTTTAGAATGCCTGGACTTCAAAGACAAAATAAGAGGAAATCATATGTTTTGAGTCATTTAGATGAAGCAGATTGCAGTCTGCTTGGAAACTGAAAACATGCACCAGCACAGCTCGCTGCCATCTGCTGTGAGGAGTGATGAGGACTGACTGAAAGGCTTGAATCCTCCAGTATTACATGTTGATTCTATTACTGAGTAATGTCTCTCCTACTTGAAGACCTGCAGGTCCAGAAACAATGGAGAGTGTAAAAAATAATTAAAACATATTGTTCTGAAATGAATTAGTTATTCCAATTTTAATTTGAGTATGTGTAGCTGTGTGTTAGCGCTCACCATATATATTCATGAAGCGGTCAGGGCAGTAGCGTGTGATGTCTGGTAAGTAGTGTGGTGTATAACAGCTTCTAAACTGCAGTGTCACCCCATCTCTCCTCTTACCTGGTCCTTTGGCAAAGCGTAGGCCATCTGATCTGCCTGCGCTTCACAGCCTTTTGAGCCACAAATCTAATATATCGGGTGAGCTAGGGCCAATCTGTTTAGACACACCTACCCTTTGATTTAGACAACACTGTGTCTCAGATGACAGGCAGGGTGGCTACAGTTTACACCTGCCGATCGACTAGACGAGTGGCAACAAATGGAGCGATTCATTGTACACACCATGTCATAATTTTGCAGTGTTAATATTAAGTCTGTCTGAGACCAGACTATTCACTGATTTTATCTTGTTTTTCTCTGAATTCTAAAAATATCTTTTTAAAGATCGTCTCTGCAGATTTCATTCCCAAAATGAAAGCGAAACCACCTCTTTTCTTTACCATTATGCAAAAACAAAGACCCATCCTCTCTTTAAAGCTACATTGTTGTTTACACTATTGAGAGAACAGTTAATGTGCCTGGGTTACACAGCAGATCAATGATGTCATTTTGGCCCAAACAGAATATGAGGTGGCAGGACAAACACTTGTCCAAATGTTCCATTCCTTATCCAGTTCTTGGCTTTGTTACTTCTGTGTGAAGAAGATACAGTGTCACATTGATCCAAACAAAATAAATTCCTGCCCACTGTCGCTGTTAAAATGAGCATAAACACAGAACTCTTGCTCAGTGCTTCAAACTTTCCGGTGTTGTCTGTCGAAAATTCCTGTGACCTGGCACACACTGGTTTTCTAAAACATGCCATAAATTCTGAGTTTTGGCAGATGGGTAAAGGTCATGAGAGAGACAGAGGTGAATATAAACAAAGGGAAAAGGGGGAAATGTGAAGCGTGACCCCATGTTTTGCACTGGAGCTGTTCACACTCTTATTCTTCCTGCTGGATTGTTTTGACATCCGTATGATGTAACCTAAAGCAGCAATAAAACACGCATTAAGATCTTCTTTCTGATAACTTGCCTGTCTGACAACCTTATCAATATGGAAATGTCCACTGTGGACTCAGCATATTATTTCACTTATCACTTTGCGTGCTGTTTCTCAAGCAGAATTATCAAGAAAGACCAAAACATATGCATATGCATCAAACCAAAAGGGTAAGGGTCTGGATTATAGATTTTTAAAAAATGCATCATTATTATTATTGCATCAGGAAGGGCATCCAGCATAAAACCTCTGTCAAATTATCAATGCGGATTAATCCGCTGTGGCGACCCCTTGGTGGAGAATACAAGGGAGCATCCGAAAGGTAAAAAATTATTACTTGCATATTATTTGAGTTTTTGGCATACAGCACATCTCTAATGTGACACCCCTCCATGAGGCCCAATTATCAACCATACAAGAGACTATTTCAGGAACTACACATCAGGAATGATATTGCAAAGACATGCTTACACTGATCCTCCATTGAGTTCTCCTGCATTTTGTGGTCTTTACGCTCAAAGGATGGCACTTCGCCCTCCACAGACAAGGACACAGGATCACTATAGCTGCTGGGGAAGTAAGTCCTCTTGGCTGGCTGAGTCTTTTGGTAGAGAGGCCTTGTAGCAACAGAGCTCAGGAGCAACAAACACATGGCCAAAACATCCCATAACTTCATCTTAGACTCAGTTCCGATGAAGAAAGCTGCAAAGATACAAAAAGACAGTCTATTTCAAATGAGGAGGCTAAACAAACTGATCAGAGACAGAATGAGAGCCTGCTCTAGTTTGTGATGAAGTCAGCAGTGTTTAAAACACTACTGTTGTGGCCAGACTTACTCTGACTCATTCTTTATTAATAACTGTGTCATCATGTCAAGCGTCTTTTATCCTTATTTTTTCCCCTGCATGTGCTGTAAACTTGAATATCACTGTAAAGCTACAAGAGGATTCTGATAAGCTATTAAAATAGACTATATTTAATCTTAAAACAACTAAATGTCCACAAATTCTAGAAACAAAATGGAAAAAGGATAACACAAGAATGCACAAATCTGTGCGTAAAACTGTTTTAAACGTCATAAACTGCACGCTTGATTAACCAGAAACCTTCTCATTTTGATAATAGATATGCAGGGATTATATAATACACATATTCACGTTGCATTTATGTCAAGCAAGATCGAGGGTGCGCCTTACGCAAAAAATGCGTCGCTTAAAGCACGCACCAAAACGTTTTGGCAACGGCAGCCTAAATAGTAGTGTGAGTTGGCCAGATGGCGAACCCCAAAGCTTACGTGACTCTATCTAATGGCATGTTGAGTCTGCAGCAAAACTAAACAGCTATGCACGGATAAATACTGGACTCAAACATGCAATGCAAAAGTTTTGTCTTTATAAATGCAAAAAACCAAAAAAACAAAACAAAAAACCCCCAGTTGTTCATATTGCTTTGATATTTCAGCAAAAAATGCGCACAAATAATCTAAAACTACAGCAGTGTTTGATTTGACTCTCTGAAGTCACAAAATGGGAAAGATTCACCTACCTTAAATATGGTCCATGCAGACCTGAAACTAGCTCGGCTGTTTGTGGTAAAATCCAAAAAACCCCCCCCCCAAAAAACAAAAAACACCACTCATTTAACGTTCCCAGCTGATTCCGCTGCATGAATCATTTCAAGAATCCCCCCCACACATGAAAATGTCCTCAAAGCCAGTTCAAATTGAATTTGTGTCCAAATAGAAGAAAAGAAGCTGCAATAATGCACCAGCTATGTTTTTCATATTCGAATTCAGCGCACCAACCATCCACGCGTCTCTGCACACTTCACAGTCCAAAGGTAGGTGTTGAACAGAGCGGACCGAGTGCCACTGCGCCTCGGGTACAGTTGGAGACGCTGATTAATTGGATGCTACGTTTCCACGTTGGAAATCCGAGAAAGAGCCACCATCTCCGACTGAGAGGAGTCCAATGAAGATATCAGCGTCTCCAGCACAGAAGCGTGGCGCTGAAAGTGCGCAATATGTTTACCAGAGTGTCAGGTCGTCTAGTCTTGACTTTTGATATAACAGTTAACAAGCTCTCATATCCTAACTCCGTTACAATTTCATAAAAACAAATGTTTACACTAATCTTGTCAAGGCAAACGACACACCCGGCGGTATTTATTCTCCATATCCTCCAGGTCAGCTGGTGTCTATGTGCCTCGAAGGGTTTCCACACGCGTTGTCTTCATATTGGACTGAGGCACGACAGATGTTTGCGCAGGACGACGCGCCGGGCGCAGAGAGCAGTTTGGAGAGATTTATAGTTCAGTGCGCTCTGACGTTTGGGGGTAGTTGGTGTCCGCCCCTCTTGTATGGATCCCTTCAAGAGCAAACAGTGGTCCGCATATCTCTCCAAACCACCCCTGAAGCCCTGTTTGGAGGAGCGCAGTTTTCAAATGTCTTGGGGATTATGTCACACATCCTGATGTCCTCGGGTTAGATTTCAGTAAGCGGAATGCGATTTGGAGATGTTCTGTTGCGATGCATGTTTCTAACCTGATCTCCGCACTCTGTGCGCCTCGGTGTCAAGTTCTGTCTCATGGCTACACACGTCTCAAATGTGAGAGAACCGTCTCACTTGTTATTTACTAGAACAAAATTGTAAATAACAGTAGACGCTCCACTTGCAGTTTATTAAACTTCACGCGTATTGCACAGAAACGCAACTCGTAGACAAATTGGAGCATCTTGTCATTCAGTGTGCGGGTTTTATGTCAAGGGAGCTCAGGGCAACACTGCACAGACCGCAAAAGAAGGAAGCTGCACTATTTAAGATGTAGCACCTGAGAGAGCCTCTCCATCTCCGCTCAGGATTTACAAGCTTCACCTGCCTTTCATCTCATGCAAAACGGAATTCCACGAGTTAAGCAGGCCTTCAAGAATCAAAGTCATTTTCTGTTCATGTGCCAGAAGAAGACCGCGCCAAATAAAACTGCACACTTGCGCTTCCAAGAAGTGCCCTGGTTTTAATTTAACACGTGAAATGCTGCTAAAGACGGCTGTAAAACAAAAGGATGGAAAGCCCAGCACTGACACTTTAAATCCATGCTGACTTATCTGTTTCATAGTCGTATTAAAGCCACATATTTGTTTGCTCATGATCTGAAACTTCATGTTGATGCATGTTTTCTTTCAGGTTTTCAGCGCGCCCTGCCCAATTCTAAAGTATCCGTATGGTATTGAGCCAAGTCTTCATTGTATGGATTCCTCTCTGTCATGTTCTCACATGGTTTCATTGTATTGAGTGACAGCTACTAATGGTGCTTATGGCATGGGACAACCTTCTGAATTCATCTCACTGATTTTGTTTATGGTTTTATAGTTACTGGGCTCACACTCATATTGCAAATCTTAACTGTTTTTGTACAGTGGAAAGCCTCCCATGTTTTGAACAAGTGAGTCTCAGTATGAATTCATTGGAGACATTTTCATTGTAGCCTAATGCCCAGCTGTTAAACAGCTGTATCTGGATCAACTTCCTTTACATATCTATGCCATTTTAAACAGACTATAAGTCTTGAAACAGAAATGCTGTAATGCACACATGTCAGTCTTTGATGTTTCTATGTTATGTCTTCTCAAAAATGTCCAAATAACCTTTCTACTTAAAGGAACATATGGTCATACATAAAGAAATTCCAGACATACTAAAACATGTCATATTTAAGTATTCCACAATGACTGATGATGCCTTTTACATTTCATATAAAACATAATACAATCACTCATCTCTGAATTTAAATAAAGATTAATTTTTTTTTTAGGTGAAGGGGAATATCACGCTGTTATGAAAATTTCACTCTGTGATTTTTCCCTTCCAGAATATACTGGGACAGCTTAATGGTTCCTAGAACAAGTGGCTAGAGAAAATGAATGAAAGAAAGTCAGTGCTTACGTAAACAAGCTGAAATGCATGGATGTAATGTGAACTGGCACTGAGTAGATTATAATACAGTCTGAGTCATTTGAAAACAGAGCCAGGTCCCAGACTTGCATGTGCTTATTTAAAGTTACCATGGTACAATTTAGTGAACGAAGTGGAAAAAACCCAAAACAGTTACACTATAGTATGAACACATGTACTACCACATATTTGTTATTTATATACAAATTTATTTTATATTCTGTTCTTCTTTATTTGTCTACCACACCCTTTAGGAATGACTACTACACTGGCTACACCTACAGTACAACACTCAGCACTTTTCTGCATGTACCATATCCACCTGTGCATTAAAAATGAAGTATATACTGTAATAACATTATCCCTGATGGAAAATGTATTAAATGCCATTACTGCAAAGTTACTATTATTTTTTGGAGATGAAAAAATAGTAGCTCAGTCAAACTGACAGATTTTTTAAAAAAATGTATGTTCTTATTTATTTACTGGTTTTAGCTATTCTGGAGTTAGGGAGAAATGAGTGAAGACAAAGTCTTCAGACTGGTCAGAGGTTATTGCCAGCTGGGCGCTGACATTAAAGTCAGTTCTTAAGCAAAAATGGCTAAAGTTTACCAACAGAAGCCTTAATTCTATTTTACATATGTAAATATATGCTGGTACTTATTGTAGACTTAATCATTGGATACCATATTTTTGTGTCTTTTTATAGAGCAAATAATTTATCAGATTCATGCAGCTCCAAATATATTTCAGCATCATTTACTACAATGATCAGCCACAACATTAAAACCATCCATCCATTGCTATTTATCTGAGTCTGGGTTGTGGGGGCAGCAGTCTGAGCAGCACCACCCAGACCTCCCTTTCCCTGCATGGCCACTTGCTCCAACTCTTCCAGGGCAAGGCATTCCCAATCCAGCCAAGAGATATAATCTCTCCAGTTTGTCCTGGGTCTGCCCTGGGGCCTCCTCACAAATTAAAACATTAAATCCACCAGATTATTAGTGTGTATGTTTTCTTCAATGTGAGATCTCTATGGGTGCCCTGAGATGTCTAGCACTGTGATGCTGGTTATAGCTGCTTTGGCTCCTCTTGGCTGTCATGTGTGTTTCTAGCAAACCATTGCTGCATCAAAATAATCAATGTTATTGGCTTGTTTACTTACCAGTGCAGATTAATCCACTGTGGTGACACCTTGTGGAAAATATAGAGGAGCAGCCAACATTGCATTCACTTGTTCACTTCACCTGTCAGTGGGTTTAAGTGAGCTGATCAGTCAAATTGATACACAAGTCCCATATATTCCCTAATTCTGCATGGTTACAATTCCCACAATAGATTTTAGCTGCAGCATATTTAACATAGGAGATAATTTTACACGTTACTGCATATGACATCTTTGGTTAGTATAGGACACAGCCTGCTCAGAGATATGACAGACAGAGGCCCTATTGTTTATTGACATCTGCACTTGTGTCACCAAAGGATTCCCCTGTGACCCTCCTCTGGCTCATACAGACAGAGTTGTGAAGATAATGGTCACTGAAAATAGACCCATCTTAGAGAGTTCCTTTATGTGAGAATGCTGCACTGTCTGTGGGGTGTTATAAGTCCCTTGAGCTGAATGCTTGAGTGACTATAATAAATATTAATTTGTTAGGAGGAGAAACATGAGTAAGCTGAACGAATCACCACCACATGGGGTGTGAGAAAGAGACTCGTCACTCAAACAGAAAGACCTTCTTTCATTATTTGTGACACAACAGAACAAGTACGTTAATGTTTAATGTCAAGTCTCCACACAGCACTGACAGAACCTTCAGATGGAAAATAACCATGACTCCCAACAGTTTACATGAACATATAACAATACTTACACAAACAATCCACATCACAGCATCTGCTTCAGTTACAGCATCAAACTGTAAAAAATAATACAAAATGAATGTCATAAATGGCTAATTATTATTTCTTTCCAACAATTCTTTAGGTATCCTGTTTTTATGGATGTACTGTATCCCTTAATGACTTGTTTTATTTTAATTATCGAAGACCAAGGAGGGGGGGAGAGGGGGAAAGCGTGTTAGGAGGCAGAGAGAGAGAGAAGGAAAGTTAGGAGGGTGGAGGTGAGAGTAGGGACTTTAAATATATGGACTATGACTGGTAAAGGGAGAGAGCTGCCTGATGAAGGAAGGTAGATATATTGT
>VUQH01040611.1:0-25381 GCA_015106775.1 Etroplus canarensis
CTGTAAACCCTGTCCCACTCACTCACTCACTCACTCACAGACACACACACACACACAATCTGCACTACCTCAATCGCTGCTACTGCACATCACCTCTTTTTCTCGGTGCTAGTGTCTTGTTGTGTTGTCTTTTCATTGTGTCTTTCATGTCTTCTGTTTTGCACTATTTTGATATTTTGCAATATGTTCATCTGGTTCATCTGGTTTAGATGAAAAGGGTTCTGTTCTTGCATTGTCTGCAACTACACCATGTTGCACACCTTGCACTTTATTATTTATCTATTTTATTTATTTTTTTCTTTCAAAGTTTTATTTTTCAATTTTAAACTGCTTAAAAAAACCCTTCCTGTCATATGTCTGTATGTTTATATGTTGCACCAGGTCCTGGAAAAACGCTGTCTCATTTTACTATGTTTTGCGTCAGCTGTATGTGGTTGAAATGACAAATAAATAGCTCTTGAATCTTGAATCTTGAATCTAGTCCACAGCCACAAGTACATACCAGTGTACGTACTGGTTGCCTGAGTCAGTGACCGGAAATGATCCCAGTATATCTACTCCTACCTGTTCCACTGAGGCCCCCACCAAGTACTGCTGCAGAGGGGCATGGGAGCGCTGACTCAGTCCTTTCTGAGCTGTACAGATATCATAGAAGTGCACGTGTCCCTCCACATCCCATCGGCAGCCAGGCCAGTAGAATCACTCCTTGAGACGACAGAGGGTCTTGGCATTCCCAAAGTATGTATGACTGAAAAATGCCATACTACACAGTGTTTACTTTAGGTAAAATATTTTGATTATACAACTTGAGCACTTTTGAGTTACATCACTGAGCTTATAATTTTATTTAAGTAAAAAGTCTAGATACTTTTTTCCACTTTGCACAACATTAAATATTTGTTTAAATGCTTGTCCAGCACTGGTTCATGTAATAAATCCATAACTTGAAAAATATACCCAGTGTTTTCTAGGCTGGCACTGATTTCTTCCGATTTCCTGTGGGACCTCTTGTGCCGCCCTATTTTTAAAAATCCTGGAAACGCCCCTGGACTTCATTAATTCTCTCTGTGCTCAGAGGGAGCCTGAGGAATCAGGCCTTCTGTGCTTTCATCATGAATGCTTTCTTAGTTTATTATGTTTGCAATTAAGTGTTTAACAAATCAAGATTTGACCTGATAATATGACAGAACAAATGTTATTGGGATATCTAAAATTATTACAGTTCAGTGAGTACCAGCTTTTATGGCTATCAGGCCAACCACTGCCTAGAACACTTAACACAAAACCACAAATGTGTGAGTGCTTGTGGTGATGGGGAAATGCTGAGGGCATCAATGTCATATAAATTTCCAGAGATACTTCATCCTGGACTAAAGGAGTGACTAACATGTCAATTAGTAACAGTCATAGACTATATGTAAAAGAAGGATGTAGATGATGTCACCCAATGGCTTTGGTCTCAAACATTAATGTTAATATTTTTGATGCTGCAATGTTAGAATTTTTTTTAACCAGAAGTAATCATAGTTCAAAGACAGTTAAGTGCCAAGTTATTCACTAATGTCATGGTACTAGGCTTTTTTGTAATAATTTTGAGTTTCAGGTTGTGATATTAGAGTTTTGTTTTGTTTTCCTGTTTTTATTTCATTGTCATTGTAGCCTCTTTAAGTGTTTGCATATTCTAACGGATAACACATTTGCCTGGGTCCTGGAAGGAAACATGAGATTTGGGGGTCACAAGTCAGTATACTTTAAGCGCTTCTTCCAAGCCTGGATAAATGGGAGAGTTGAGTCAGGAAGGGCATCCAATGTAAACTCTATACTAAATCACATATGGAGATTAATCAGCTGTGGTGAGCCCTTGGGGAAGAGAAATTGAGGCAGCCAAAAGGTACCATTATTATAATGTTTCCCTGTCTGTGTTCCACTGTCTCTGTGCCATATTTAGCATGAGTCTTCTTGTCTCTGTGTTATGTGTATTTTGTTTGTTTCCTGTTTTGCTTTGATAATTAGTTTTCTTTCTGTCTTGTTTTGGTTTCTATTTGCTTTGTATCTGATTATTTTCACCTCCAATTAATTAGTTTGGAATGTTTCTTGTTCCCTTCCTGCTCTAATCAGTCCACAGTATATATACAATCATGTTAAAAAAAAAAAGTTTTATTGGAACTCTTTGCACTACACCCTTACTGCTTCCATAGGAATTAAGAAGGTAAGTGGCATCTTTATTAACTGATCATCAGCCAGTGTGAGCACCTCTGTAAAGGCAGAAGTTTTGGCAGTTTGCTGGTTTGAAGTGTTTGGGTTTGTGCATTAACAGAGATTTGACTCTGCGACTGCTGCTCACAGCCCAGCTTTGTGGAGTGTTGCATTACATTTTCAAGATGAGCCTGAATCTGAAAAAGATCCTTGTGCTGTGGAAGAGGTCATGCCTAGTACCTGTGCCAAAAAGGTCACGTCCCAGTAGCCCTAAGGGCTACAGATCTGTGATACTGATCTCACACATCAAGAAGACTCTGTTTAGCAGCAGACTCATTCCTGTGATGCACCACAGAACGCCACAGGAAATCATTCCTACCTGTGGACATCAAATTCTAGCAATCCTGCTTTTAATACCTGGACTATTTCTCTTATGAGAATATCTTACATTTAGTATTCATGCAATGTATTGCTCTTTTTTATCTTTCATACCTATCTGATGTCCATCAGATATAGATTCTGAAAATGGTTCATGCAGCATCATGGAACAGGATAATGATCCCAAGAACAGCAGTAAACCTATGACAAAGAGGCTGAAAAAGGTGCCGCAAAGGCCCAGTCAAAGTCTGCTGTTTTGATGCCTGTGGCAGTTGGAGGCTGGAGCCACCCCACAATCCCATCAGCTGGAGGCCCCCTGTGGAGCACTGCCGAGGTGCCTCCAAGCAAGGCATTGGTAATTTTGGCAGAGGTTTTACACTGGATGCCCTTCCTGATTCAACTCTCCATGGTGAGAGGGGCTTGTGTCCCCACCTGAGATTGAACCAGGGACCTTTTGCTTGTAAGGCAAATGCACAAACCACTTCGCTAACTGTTGAGAGCTTGAAATAATAAAGTATATCTTCCTCTTCTTCTTAAGAGAACTGTGCATAAATGAATTCCCACAAACCTCAATGAATTGAAGCAATGTTGTAAAGAAGAGTGCGCCAAAATTCTTCCATAATGTTGTGAAAGACCAATAAAGTCATACAGAAAACAATTACTTCAAATTATTGCTGCTAAAGGTGGTTCTACAAGGTATTGAATAACGGGGTGTACTCAGTTTTTAGTGACTGCATTGCCTCCTGTGAAAATATTTTCATGACTGTATAATACAGGATTTCAGAAAAAATAAATGATCGCATAAAGTTGGGAGTATGTAGGGACTTATTTTTTCTGACAGCCTAAAGTGGCCATTAGAGGAACTGCAGCTTTTGGAACTTCCACATGGGCTTCAATTTACTTTAAAGAAAAGCTGCTGCTGATAACCATTACAAACCTATATTTGGTATTTTCTCTGCTGCAGTTTTTGTCCACATCAGCCAAAACAACACTGATATCCGCAATCAGCTAATACTGGTGGAGCATTTTATCAAAAAGTTCTTGTTTCCCACAAGAAAACTGAGCAGTTTTAGTTAAACAGGAAACAAAAGCAGCGTGTGTTCAAATGTTAAAGGTAGACATGCAGGAAACCCAAATGATGAAGGCTGGGTCCTGCTGCAGTGCTCTGACTCACAGCTGCCCCATTTCCTTTACCCGCTCACTAGAGACGAATAAATATGGATTAAATGTTAACTGATGCAGTCGCTGTTTGCTGGGAAGAACAATGAAGCCATCTCAGTCAGTTACACAAGGACAAACAATTGACACAGAGAACATAATGTAATTTCTCTATCATGTTTTTTGTTCACACTACTGCACAATCAGCTGATGCAACATGATCACACTGTTGAAATAAAGTGCACTTTATTCATTGCAACAGAAAGCTCTTCATGGGAATTCAAGTTTTTTTTTACATCCAGTCATATGTACTGTAGCAGATTAGAAAAAGAAGAACTATTATCACATGAAATCATACTCTCTATTTTGGACCATGAGGTAATAAAACACTAATTTACAGTTTAATGTACAAGGTATGAAACCCCATGACTGTTCCGAGAAAAATATCAGTGCAGTAAAAAAAAAAACAAAACAAGAGTCCATTAAACAACCCCCTTGGGCCCTAAAACAAACAACGGAGCATGAAAAAGTTTCAAGCTGAAACACAGCAACACACAGGCCATCTAAAACCTCCCATAAAGTATGTACCAGTTTAGGTTTTCAAGTACAGTGCAAAGTGATGCAAAACTAACTTTGTAGAAGGCACAAAATGGCTGTGATCACAGTCTGGGGACTATATGAAAATTATAGAGGAGGCTTTATTGAAATTTGGCTTTGAAAAACACCCCCCTGCCTTATATTTCAGAATAATCCAAGTGTTAAACGGCTTCTTGCAGCTTCTTGACAATTTCTGCTTTATTATTAATTTCTGAAAAAAATCGCTGGCTACCTTGAGCAAATTCAGATTCACAAACCAGCAGTTGTGTTATCATTTGGCGCAGTGTTTACTAATAAACCTGCAATATTTTCTGTTTTAGTTCCAGGTTTCATCTCAAAGGTATCAGAAATATCTCCCTCTGGAGCTGCTGAATGTTTGGCTAGTTAAACATTTGGTCATTAAAACTATTTTAACATAGGAACACTTTAAAATGTTCATTTGTAAAAGGTAAAGACTGAGTACCTTCAGCTGCTCCCTTGTATTCTCATATTTAATCAAATTAAGGGGGGGCTAGGCGAGAACTGGGGGTGAAATTCAGGTGAAAAAAACCAAAACATTTTCCAGATCAAAGTTGTAAATTTAGTGGAAATGTGTGACATGTAAGTTATAATTTTGTGAGGGAAAAAGCTGTAAATATGAGAAAAATGTGAAATATTTACAAGAAAAAATGGGAAATTTATGAGAAAAAGATGGCAATTCTATTAAAAAAAATGGAAAATTTATGAAAAGTTGTAAAATTTCAAGAAAAAAGTGGCTGAACTATGAGAAAAAACTAACTCATGAGAAGAAAGTTGTAAATACAAATGTGAAAAAATTTAGAAGAAAAAACAGCAACTTTACGAGGCAAAGTTACGAGGAAGAAAGTCAAAATGGCAAATTTATATTGAAAAGTGTCATATTTATAAGAAAAAGGGGGCAAATTTATGAGACCAAAAAAGAGTGAAATTTATGGGAAAAACTGTAATTTTCTAAGAAAAAATCCATAGATTTCCGAAAAAGTTGGAAATTTACAAGAAAAAGGGGCAAATTTGCATGAAAATGAACAACTTTCAACAACTTGTTGAGTGACCTTTGTACACCCCGATATTAATCACAAGAAGCCACACTCAGGAAGCTACTACGATATCCCGTGTGTGCAATATTATGAATGTTGCAAGGTCCCACACATTTTAGTGACATTTAAAATATAGTTTTAAAAGGCTCGCTCGCACACATGATATTATGCATACAATTTTTAATCCATCAGATTCGTTTCACTGTTTTCTTACTTTTTCTTTTAACTTTGCTGACCAGTCAGATTTTTTTTCTCCTGTTTAAATTAGCAAGCAAATTAGTCACCAGTAAAATCTGTAGTTCTAAATGTCAAGGTAGAGTTGCAGGTTTAGCTGATAATCTTCTAGAGGCATCAGGACAAGAGGCCTTTTACAAGGTCACATTTTCACATTTAAATTATAAAAAGATCGATTTCTAGCTGCTGTAAGATGCACAGAGTGTGAATGAGCATCCCAAACAGAGCACAAACTGAACTCGTTACCACTGTCAGGGAAAAACTGCGTAAACCCCTCCAAAAATTCAACAAAACAAGAAATAATTGCCTAATAATTTCCATACAGTCCCTTACACAATCATTCAATAAATAGTCTAAAGCATTGCTGTATAAAAGTGCAATAAGACAACTTAATGTTACACTCGTTACACAGGAAGTTAAAAGAAACGCTGACAACTGCAGTAGCAGTTAATTGCAAATGCCCCCCACCACCAGAAAAAAACAAAACAAATCACTTTTCCACAGCAGCTGTGCAGCTGTTGGTCTCGTGTCATTAAAGACATTCTCAGCCGGTGAAGCCTCACTCTGCAAGTCTTTAACAGCTTTGAGGAGTAAACTTTTCCAGAGAGTCGAGCCTCAAACTTGCTGATGAAGCCAGGGCATCACTCTCCTTTAAAATGTAAGAGCACGCCTAAAGGCCTCCACTTTGGTATAACTTAGTACTATTAATGAGAATTTCATGAGAGTCTGTAGACTTGAGGCTTCGCTGGGGGTGGAGGAGGAGCACAGGGTTTGATTCTGGCTGCTGGAGGAGGGCTGGGCTTGACTGGAGGGACAGGAGGAGGATTAGGCTGGGCTCCTTTATTCTGAAAAAAAAAGACGATTTTTAGACAAATTCATAAAAGTAAATTTGACACTTCTGCACCTTAAAACTGTTAAAGTGGCCCCATTTTGCTCCCTGTCATATATGCACTGTTACTATACGGGAGTTTCAAATAATGAAATCAGTGTATGTACACCATGCCAATGACACTGCTTTAAATGCTTGATTTCAGACAGTTTTTTTCTACCCTATGGATCTGTATGATGTCATAGAGAGTGGAACTTCCTAACAGGGGCATGTCCTTGACCTTATGTTTTTTTTTAGGGGAAGTCGATCAGAAGAAGCTTAAACAGCTTCTTTCAGACAGAGCAAGAAACTGAGGGGCTTCACTGAGGCCCAGTATAAGAAGAATTATTCTGAACAATGACTGATGCAAAGCTACTCCAGCAGAAACCAAAAGATAAAAATATGGAGCTGGAAATGAGCACAATGGGTCCCATTTAAAGTTTGGGCAGAGAGTAGCAGTGTAACCCATGACCAGACGATCTCTGATGAGCCCTGAAGGGAAACAGTCTAAAGATGCAGAAAATAGAGAATTATTAAAGAATAAATCACTAAATAAAACTAAATAACTCATCTCGTATATATCTGTTCTTGTTCATCCCAAAGGTGCTAGATGGGGTTGAGGTCAGGGCTCTGTGCAGGCCAGTCAAGTTCTTCTACACCAAACTCATCCAGCCATGCCTTTATGGACCTTGCTTTGTGCACTGGGACACAATTATGCTGCAACAGAAAAGGGCCTACCCCAAACTGTTGGAAGCACAGAATTATCCAAAATGTCTTGGTAAGCTGAAGCAATAAGATTTTTCTTCACAGGAACTAAGGGCCAAGGCCAGCCCCAGAAAAACAACCCCATAACATTACCCCTCCTTCACCAAACTTTACAGCTGGCACAATGCAGTCAGGCAGCTAAAGTTATCCTGGCATTTGCCAAACCCAGACTCATCCATCAGACTGCCAGATAGAGAAAGGTGATTCATCACTCCACAGAACAAGTTTCCACTGCTCCAGAGGCCAGTGGCAGTGTGCTTTACACCACTCCATCCAGCGCTTGGCATTGTGCTTGGTGATGTAAGGCTTGCATGCATCTGCTTAGCCATGGAAACCCATGGCATGAAGCTCCTGGTGCCAGTTTTTGTTCTGATGTTAATGTCAGCGGAGACTTGGACTTCTGCAGTTATCGAGTCAGCAGATTGTTGCCGCACTATGCGCCTCAGTGCTTAGCAACTCCGCTCTGCAACTTTATGTGGTCTGCCACTTTGTGGCTGAGTTGCTGTTGTTCCTAAAATCTTCCGCTTTGAAACAATTCTACTTACAGTTGATGGTGGAATATCTAGACGGGAAGAAATTTCACCAACTGACTTGTTGCAACAGCAGCGTGCTATTACAGTACTACAGCGGAATTCAGTGAGCTCTTTAGAACGACTCATTCTTTCAGAAGTGTTTGTAAAAACAGGTGAGGCTGCCTGTGTGCTGAGGTATCAGGACTCATTCAGGCCAATTCGGACTTTTAAAATGTCTGAGCTGACTTATCAACAGTTTAAACCCCAAAGGTGATCAGTTCCCAGCTATTAAAAATTGAAGATAAAACTCAACCCTCAAACGTGTAAAATGAAATGCTTCGTACTCACCGGTGCTTTATTCAGAGGTGGTAAAGGTTTGCAAGGAGGTAGCGGTTTGATCTGTGGTGAAAAAGAAGAAGAAAGTTATTCAGAAATTTGGGTTTCGCTTTGTCACTTTAAGCTCATGCAAATACTCAGTCACATTTAAAGTGACAAATCCTGCTTCCTGTACTTTAAGTTTCAGTTAAGACACTCTCCCACCTTTTTCTATCATTTTTTGTTCTCTTTAAAATGGAAATTCGATCAACTCTTTGTAAGATAAAGATACGCAAGTCAATCTTAATACTTTAAAGCCTGAATTTGGTGCTATATTTCATCAACAACATTATTACTTGATGCGGTAGAGCTACAGACATGCGTATTAATCTTCTGCTAAAAACAGAAAAGAAGTGAGTCATGCTGTTTCAGTAACTATCAACAAGATCTGGGAAACCTACCACGCCAAACTCTTAACTGTTTTTCAGTTAAACTAGATGCTGAAAAGCTGTGTTCAAAGATTTCAGGGGAAGAAGGTTCAGCAGGGTTCAGTCTAAATCTTACATGTGCAAAAGCCATATTTTTAGCCTTAAATGGATATAGACACTGTCCATATTGATAGGTAGGTGTGTTTGTAAACAGAAGATATTGCAGAATGCAAGGGGGCAGCCGGAGGTACATTTTATTCTGCTTCTGTAAATACCAAGTCATGTGCAGAAAAACACATATGCATGTTTTTCTTTACACACAGTGCCTTTACATCGGTCTTGTAACTTGTCCATGTCATGATAAGAATTACATATCAAGTGGTCTAAACCCGGCACGAGAAATTGCTGCTTTGACTGATCTGTGGCTAAAAAGAGACTGTGCATGCACAAGTTAGTTTGACTTTTAGACTCTATCAGAAACTTGAGTTGCCCGCTCTGAACGTGATCCTTAGTTTGAATTATGTATGAGACCAAAAAAACAAATCTCACCGGCTCGGTTTCAGAGGTAACCGACACAGAAGACGGTTTCTTTGGTGGCTGGAAAACAAAACGCAGTTGGTAACTATTTCACAGTAAAACAGCGACATGCCTACACCTGCTGATGAATAAACTGATCCAAGTACCTGTGGAGCAGGTCTGCAGGGATTCGCTCTAACGATCAGAGGGGTGCAGGCCTGCGTCGCGGTGGTGGCCATGAAGGTCGGCTGACTGATCTGAGGTCTTTCTTTAACACTTGTTTCTTGGAAAACAGGGTTCAACCTCCCCGGAGCTGAATGCACTTTCCTGTTAACACAAAATGTACTTATTTAGCTGGCAGGTCAAAGAGAAAGCCAAAGAATCCTACACAAGAGGGGAAACTACCTTTTAGAGGTGTAGCTGTCCATGTTGTCTTTCTTGCAGCACATCAGCCCTACAATCAGCAGAGCGAGGATCAGCAGGATGGAGACAGCTGCACACACACCAGCTATTATCCCAATCTGACCTGCAAGCAGAGAGGAAATTACATTGTTGGAGCTGCACTTACACTGTGGTAAAGCGAGTCTTTTTACGTTCGAATGCATGTATGTGGCTTTTGAAATTACAATCCATGTCTAATCCATCTTGTTTTTAGCCACACTGACGGTGGAGCTCTTTGGATGGAAATGCCAGTCCATTCAGTTCGGTCCACTGTGACGCGTCTCACCAAAAACTGGATGGATTCCCATGATATTTTGTGCAGACATTTATGGTCCTCATAGGATGAATTTTGGCCAACACCTGACTTTTCATTTCGCACCGCCACAGAGGTCAAACTTTCAGCTTGTTTAGTTCATGATTAAGTACAGCTGTAATACATGATGAAAAAGCTCTGCTACATCCCCCAAATGAAAGCAAAGTCAACAGCTAAAATTTGTCCAACGTTTCAGAAGTCCACCTGTGCAAGCATCTGCATGAAACAGAGAGCATAAAAGATGGACGTAGCCACCATGATGTTTCATTTTGAAGCCTCAAATTGAGCACTTTCTTGAGGTTTTGAAGCGAGGGGGGATCTTACTGAGAGATAGAGGACACTGCTAATTCATTGGCTAATGACTTGTGAGTGACAGCTCGAGCCAATGATCATTCCTTGGATAATCCTCCTTACTGTCCTTAGTGACCATAATTTACAAAATTTACTTAATATTTTTATTCAGTATGAAAAACTACAATGACTAACAAATGACTGAGTCCATAAACTGATCAGAAAAGTGTTTACTGGGGTTACAGAGCAAAGATGAGCTGAGAGCCATTTTCTCATACTTCTAACAATCCAGAAGTCTCTTTGTAACCAGAGGAGCCTTTAAAAAGAAGGCAGGTTTCAGCACTTCCATATCAGCTTCACTTTTCAGACCCAGGGGCTTGTCTGACCACCTGAAATCGAACCAGGGACCTTTCGCTTGTAAGTCAAAAGTGTAAACCACTACACTACAGGGGACACTATTGAGTTCACCATTAACTCCTCTGTACACCAAAGTATTCTAGAGTCAAATGTGGGGCCATCTGTCCAACAGCTACAGCTTGGCCGAAAATGGGACATGCAACAGGGCAATGATCCTAAGCACACCTGCAAATCTACAATAGAATGGCTGAAAAAAAAGAATCAAGGTGTTGCAATGGCCCAGTCAAAGTCCTGACCTCAACCTTATTGAGATGCTGTGGTGGGACCCTCAGACAGCTGTGCATAAAATAATACCAAAAAACCTCAATAAACTGAGGGAACGCTGTAAAGAAGACCAAAATTCCTCCACAACAATATGAGACACTGATGAAGTCATACTGAAAACCATTACTTCATTTGTTGCTGCCAAAAGTGGTTTTACAAGCTGTTGAATCATGGAGTGTATTTAGTTTTTCCCATGACTGCAGTATGGCTGATCCCTTATAGTTGGCCCAGCTGTTTTCACCCATGCATTTTCAATGTCAGGAAACTCAGGTTGGGATATTTTATACAGTTTCTTGAATACAGGACACAGCACGAAATAGCTGGTTGCAGCTTGGCTCCAGACCCAGAACTTCTGGTCAATTTGATTCTTTGCACAAGAGTGTGGTCCATGGTGAAACCACATATGCATTCCTCGAACAGGTCAAAGCAGGACTTCCAGAAAGAAACTTAAAAATGGCATCCAAGTTAAAAGCAGTCCAGAGATGTACTGAAAGATCACGAAGGTGAGATCGGCTGAATTAAAATCAGCCATTTTTTTCCTTTTTCTTTGAGCAGAATTTTTTTCATTACACCCTATAGTTGGCTTAAATTGGAAAAAATCAGTTAAAATGTGGCTAAATAAGAATAAGAAGCCTTCAGTTTAGACAAGAAGTACTGCTGATTTTGTGTTATGAGATTTTTCGATTAAATAACAAAACGAATTTAAAAAATGACAAACAGATTTTTGTTAGATCTGAAAATTTGAAGTTTGACAGCAACATGTGAAATATCTTGTAATGTAAAAGGCACTGTATTAAAATAGTCACTGCAAGAAAGATTTTCTGGTTCCAAGAAAAAGTTTTGTTTTTTTTTTTAGAAACTGTCCCAAAAAGCTGAACTTCTCGACACAAACAAGAAGAGCAGTGTTCAAAGAAAGAGTTATGTCATCCTGTCCTTTTGTTAATCAGCATATTTCAATAACTTCTGAGTACAATTCATAATCAAGCGGCTTACTGACAGTACTGGTTTCATGATGACTTCATTTTGTTCAGAAGAAAGCGTTTAAGTATCTCTTCTTCGCCTTTGTTGTACTGTGAGGACTGGTACAAAACAAGTTTGAGCCTCATGTGCAAAAAATAAGAAAACAAATTGTCCTATAATTTGTAACACAGCGTTGTTGAGCAGAAACTTTAGAAATTAAGCTGAAGCTAAATTACTCAGCGCTGGGAGGCACTCATAATGAATCACTCATGTTTCTTATTCAGCTGAAGAATGATTCAACCAGCTGTGACCTGGTTTCATTTGAGCTGCTCACTGACTTTCGCTTTATGTTGATACTGGATACTGAGTACGTTCCAACAGCAACTAAACTTTATCAGATACTTGACGCTTCCCAGTTTATCGTGAACTTAAAGGCACCGGAGTGTTCTGTACCTTGAGGTAAATCTGCATACTGGATGTTGCAGTACGGTGGGGCCCAGCCGGGGTTACAGTGACACTCGTTCTTGTGATTGCACACCTGAAGATAAAATACAATAAAACAATTATAAACGTGAGCCATGGGAATCCAAGGGCACAGCTTTAGTTTCAGGACAACAGATCCTTACAGATACTTGAATCAGTAATGTTAAAAGCCGTGTGCTTTACTGTCTTTATTTTGTGCTTGCTTTGTTTAACATCTGTTTAGAGTAGACAAAAAGAAAAAATAGACAACGCAGCTGTGTGAAAGTCCTGATCCAGCCCTGTGTGCCTGTTGCTAACAATCACACGTGAGTTTTTGAAGATTTCACTTAAAGGCGGAAAAGTTCAAAGCTGCACAGGCTTCACAGGTCCACCTGCACAAACATCTGTATGCAGGGGTGAGTTCAGAGGTGTGCCCCCCACTAATGCCACTGTACTGTACAGAGCACTGTGGATCTCATGATGTCCAAAACACAATGGACGAGCGCATGGATAGGACCAGTGGGAAAGTACCAGAGATTTATTTTACTTGTACTTTATTTCAGTATTTCAATGTTATGCTACTTGGCGCTTCTACTTTATTATGTTTTGGATGTTAATATTGTACTCTGTACGGCATAAGATTTATTTTAAAGCTGTAGTTACTTATCATTTTGCGATAAATTGGATTATTAAGATATTAAGTGAGATTATGACTTTACT
This sequence comes from Etroplus canarensis, assembly GCA_015106775.1. Taxonomy (NCBI): domain Eukaryota; kingdom Metazoa; phylum Chordata; class Actinopteri; order Cichliformes; family Cichlidae; genus Etroplus; species Etroplus canarensis. Next base: position 12,891 of record VUQH01040611.1, read on the forward strand.
TAAGTAAAAATTCGAAAAACAATCATCCATCCTAAATTTTTAGTACACTTTTGTGTGGCAGAACATTTCACATGATAAATCTGTAATAGAACACAGGGCTGCACATGAGCCTGAAAACTGTGCCCATTGTTTTCTGTCAGTTTTATACACTGGTTTTATTTCTGACTAATTGGCTCCCTGTGGCCACTGTGCAACCTTCAACTGCTCCATTGTATTCTCCACCAAGGGGTCACCACAGCGGATTAATCTGCATTATATCCCTGAAAATCCCCAATTATTTCATGATTGCTGACCTGATCTGACCCCACTTGACATCATGTGAGGCTAGATGCAATTCGTGTTTTCTCTAAATATTGGATGATTCTGAATTTTTTTTTCCCCAGCAATAGCAGCGCACAAGACATGGTATCACCATGAAAGTATACAATCCCACAATCAGTTAAGCTTTGTTTTGTGCAGATTGGACAAACAGTCACAGAGATGTGTCTAAAAGTGTAAATAGTGGCAAATATGTGTTTTCAAAATGGCTGAAATTCTAATCAGTTCCATATCTCATCACTGCACCAAAAAGTTTTCGAGCTACCCCAAGGAAAGATTGGTGGCAGTGGCAGGATATGAACATTCTGCTTTCCTGTGGGGCCCCCTGCTTTGTTCTTGGTCCCTTCTGTGCCACCCCATTTAAAAAATCCTAGAAACGCCCCTGTGTGTGTATGACCCTTCTTCAATCCGAGAGTCCGAACAGTCAGGTAGCCTCGAACACATGGACACTTAGAGTATGGATGCCCCCTAATAGTCAGCCCATTGTTAGTTGATGAGAGAAGTCTTGAGCCATTTTCACCAAGGGGCTAAAAAATGAAGCCAACAGCATGAAGGCGTGCTAAAAAGTTCATCTAATGTCTATGTAAGACTGGCTTCAAAAGCCAGTCAGTCTCCATAGACTCCTATGTTAAAATTTCCAACTTTACAGCATTAAAAACATGTTTATGAAAACCAGTTGGTGCCTCTGAGGCTTTCCTTCAGAATTTATTTGTAATTCATCCACATGGATACTGGACTTGGTGTGTGGCCCCAACACAGGCAGCTGGAGCTGACTGCTGTCCGCTGTCTGCTAGACCTCGCCTCCGATAACTGGAGTCATGAAACTGGACCTTTTTACCGAGTGTACATGCTGTTGGAGTCTTTTGGATTATCTGCGTCAGACCTAATGAAGGCGTTATATTTTCAGTCCTATTTGTTTATTAGCAGGATTATAGAAAAAGTTGCAGATAGATTGGCACAAACATTTTACCAAGGGTGTGACTTGGACCAAACTAGAAGTTATTAACTTTTGGAGTCAATCCAGAATTTAAAAAAAAAAAAGATTCTTCAACACTGTGAGACAAGCCTTGGTGGAGGTATGCAGTGTCTGACTGCTCTTTTATTTTATTAGTCTGTTAGTTTGCACTCAATGCCCGATATGCATGTCTGCACACTGGACCCGCAAAGTTTATAGATGCAGCTTGCTAACCAAGTGAGGTAGCAAAAAACTAACATGGTGGCAGCCCAAGTATTAATGCCGTGGCTTTAAAATGCAGAGTCAAAAACCAACAGGTGATATCACGACGGCTACGTTTGGCTATGGTTTTCACAAATTCACTTCAGATAATGACAGTTAAGGTGGGAATATTTTCTGAGGATGGACAGGCTTAGAAATGAGTACATCAGCAGGACAGCTCAGGGAAGGAGGCTGTTACAGTCCTTGATACCAGGTGTATTTGTCTAGGTTTAGGCTAATATCAAGGTTTGAATCCTCCTTTGGCATCTTTCTCTGCAATCACATCATATTATGACCTGAACTGTGTGAATGAACCGTCCAGTGGTGCGGTCTTTCCTTAACTGATTTAAAGGCTGTATAAAACAACTCCAAGACAGTATTTTCTTTCTTTCTCCTCTCTTTCCTCTGCTTTTTGAAATTTTTGGATTTGCTGGCAGTATTGGTACCTGTCTGCTGTGTTTTGTCACATCTACATCCCTCATTCTTGCCTTCAAAGATAGGTGAGCCTACATGCATGGGAAGGCCAGCTCATATGTCACCTGACGGGCTAAACTCAGGGCACAAAACACCAGCCAGTTCAGGCGATTGCAAGAACATGTTATTCACTCCCTGACTGTGAAGGCACATGTGTAATGGTGTGAAAATTGCAACCAGGTCCACATGTGTTCATTGATTTTAACCCCATTAATGTTTAACTTACCCCGTTGTCGTTGCATTTCTTTGCACAGTCCTCCCTTTTCCCATAAACAGACACTTCCACACATTTGTTGTCGAGGCAAACCTGAGCACAAATGTTCAATTCTCAGCAAAACATCCATTAACAGAAGAACAAAAAGCACTCTGTAATGTGTCTCCCCTCTGAGGGTTTTACCTTATCTGTATCACATTTTGTTCCTCTTGGAATCATGGCCAGGTTTCTTGTCTTATCATCATCCACGGCGAGTTTACATTCTCTGCCAAAAACAGTGTAGGACGCCCGTTTCCCTGTGATAGACTCGCCTCCTCCGTCACAAAACATAGACCCGCATTTCAAATTCCTACAATGAAAGAGAGAATGCAGCCTCGTAAGCAGCATCAGTACTCTGTGTATCATTCAGTGGAAATGCTGATGGTACGTACGGTGAAGTACAACGAATGAAGCCAAATTTGTTCCTCCCACAGTTGGCGCCTTCCTCGCCCTGTTTGTTTAAGTCAAAACAAATATCTGGTGCTTCTTGGGCTCCTAGAAGAAGAGACAAAAGGGGAAGTTTATGATGATCCATTTTCTTTTGCAAAACTTGGGATTATTACATCCGTTTAAAGGTCTGGGACTACTACATCCTTATATATCATATCCTAACTCATCTGTAAGTATATACGGTCCTGTGAAAAAGAGAGTTTTCAAAAAGTGCACTCTTACTGCTTCCATAGGAATTAAGAGGGTACGTAGCAGCCAGATGCTGCTAATCAAATGCACTTAGTCAACTGATTATCAGTCATTGTGGTGACGCATTGAGGTGTGTGTGTTAACACAATGGCACAATCTTCCCGGCAATGGATGTCCCAGCAAATTCACTCCAAGGTCCGACTGTGCAATGCTTAGAGGAACTGCAAAAAACCCAAGAGCTACATCTCAGACTCTACAGGCCTCAGTTAGCGTGACAGATGTTAAAATTGATGACAGTACAATTAGAAAAAGACTGAACAAGTCTGGCTTGGTTGGAAGGGTTGAAAGGAAAAAAGCCTCTTCTCTCTAAAAAGAACACAGTAGCAAGGTTTATTTTTGTGCAAAGGTGCATCTTAACAAACCACAAGACCTCAGGGACATTCTCCTGTGGACATAATCCACAGTGCCACACCTGGCAAAAACCGAGCACCACAAAAACCATAGCAACACAAACAGCTTACATCAACTGTCGAGCACGGTGGTGGAGGGATGATGATTTGGGCTTGTTTTGCAGCCACATGACCTGGGTACCGTGCAGCTGTTGCGTCAACCATTAACTCCTCTGTACACCAATTCTAGAGTCAAATGTGAGGCCATCTGCCCAACAGCTAAAGCTTGGCTGAAAATGGGACATGCAACAGGACAATGATCCCAAGCACACCTGCAAATCTACAATAGAATGGTGTCAATAGAATGGAATCAAGGTGTTGCAATGGCCCTGTCAAAGTCCAGACCTCAACCTGATATAAATGCTGTGGTGGGAGGTTAAGAGAGCTGTGGATAAACAAATGTTTGCAAACTTCATTGAACTAAATCAATGTTGTAAAGAAGAGTGGACCAAAAATCCTTCAGAAATGTGAGATACTCTTAAGGTATGCACCATTAATGAGTATTGCTGGTTTATTAGTTGATCCAATGAACCAACAAATTTGTCATCACAACCAGCCTAAAGGGTTATGATGTGGGATGTCTATGTTACTGGGCCAAGTGTTGTTATTGAGGTGCTCTGAACTTCTTAAATCCTAAAACCTGACAAATACCATCAATATTGTTAATACAAACTTTAACTGACCCTGAAACTAATAAAGCTAAACTAAAACTGGAAGTTTTTAAACAATACAAACTAAACTAAAACAAGTAAACCCACTCTGAAAACTAATGAAAACTAAACTGAATTAATAACAAAGTTTTATGAGCCCAGCTGTAGTGTTTTAGCTTCATTTTGCATAGATAAGGTGAGACGGAACGTGAATGTGGACGCCTGAGTCATTAAGAGATCCCCCAACAATCTCCAAGATTTCTAAAACAGGAACAAAAGTCTCAGTTGTAAATATCCAAAAATGGGATGTTGCTAGAGCTAAGCAGAGTCAAAGTTGTGCATTTTAATATGAAAACATACTGGTGGGGTCGATGGCCTTCAACAACACATTACTGAACTTGTCATAATGGTTGCAAAACACTGACTTAATGTTTTATGCATTGTATTTCATGAGCTTATCATAAGAGTTTTATGCAAAATCTAAAATCTAAATGTTAAAATGTCAACATGAAATAAAATGTAGCAGAGTAAAAGATAATATTTCCTATCAGTATAAAGTAGCACAGGATGGAAATACTAAAGCAAAGCACAGTAAAATTTATGCCGCATTGCTGCATAACTCCTCCTATTTTCTGTGACATTGCTGGTCATGAAATTCTTTGTAGTCTCTTGTGTATTAAATATTTGTCTAGACCACCTTCCTAGGAAGAGCCTTTTCCTCCATGTAACAGAGAAATCTAGCTGGAACTAGACCAAAAAACTGAAAGTTCACTGGGACTTCTCCACTTAAAGGAAAAAAAAATGTTTTTGCTTTTTTTACTGGAATGAACCAAGCAGCAACCCTAGGGGGATGAAAAATGAAGTCAACACAGAACTGCCAGAAACTGTAGTTCCTCTAGAGGCCACTTGGGGCTGCTTCAAAAAGTGAATCAATCCCTATAGACCCCAATGTAAAGTGCCCAACTTCACAGCAGAAATAAGGATACTCATAGCCTGATAAACAAAACAGTTATGGCTTCTGTGGACAGCCTCCTCTTTCATATCAACTCCAGAGTGGGCTCATGATTTTATAACTCACTTATTTGGATATTGGTCAGGCTTAAATTAGGAGCATGGCTAATTTGACTGACAGAGTTCCCGACATAGGCAGTTGTAACCGATCGGTGTCTACTTGGCCTTATTTCCACCAATTTGAGTCACTGAACTGGACCGCTTGACCTTGCTTCTGCTGTTGGTGGCTTTTGGAGCATTTTAATGGAATTATTTGAGAAATGAAATGCTACAAGATTGATCCCACAATCTTGTAAATGTTATCAAATGTTCTGCCCATCAGAGGTATCAATCACACACAGTTTGGTAAAGATCTATCAGACAAATCAGCCTCTGCAGCGTTAACAAGATTTGCTTTTCTACTTGAATGAAGCAAGCAACAACCCTGTGAGTGGCCACTTGGGGCTGCTTCCAAAAGTGAGTCAATCCCCATAGACCCTAATGTTAAAAAATACACAGCCTGCTACACAAAACAGTTCTGGCCTCTATGGATAGTTTCCTCTTTCATAACAACTCCAAGATGAGTGAATGGTTTTATAGCTCATTCGTTTGGATCTTGGTAAGACTTAAAGTTAGGGGCGTGGCCACTTTGCCTGACCAGGGTTCCTGACACACCTGCGCAGTGTGATGAGCGTACCTGGTCCAAAAAGCCTCCAACAGTGATGCGTTCGTGTTGGGCACCGGCCGTTGTAGCAGTAGCCCTGGCCTTGTTTGTAGCAGGGTTTGCCGTTCATCTCGAAGCTGTCTTCAGGACAATCCTGTGACTCTCCGGTGCAGAATTCAGGCAGGTCGCAGTCACCGACTGACTTCCTGCACACACTTCCAGATGACTTCAGCTGTAGATTAAAGAAAATTTCAGGTTAAAATGACAGGATTTTGTACCAGATCTGGACCTCTAGTGTATACTGCTCGTGTATTTATGTGGTATTTTTCTAGCCCTTGAAATTGTCATTTGAGGAAGGATGTGGTGTGTTAAAAAACACAGAAATGGCAGGATATAACCCTCTGTTTCCTGCTATTATTGAACTGCTGCTAGGTGTAGAACAAGCTTCTATATTCACATTTATTAGGCAGAAGCAGGGTGTGTCTATATGAAAGGGCATTCTGTATCCTGAACTTTAAAATTCATAATAGTGGAGCCCAACTATCTCTTCATTGAAAGATGGGAATGTGATTTATCATATCCCAACAGCTACAATATAAATTCATCAAGGATTAATCTTACTGACTTTCTCCTTTTTAGGATTATTGAATGGACTGTCACAAAAGTAACAAAATTCATGCTCCCAGAGGATAAAACCAAACATACTTTGGTGGTTATCTTTCCTGGATGGTTGGCACAAAATTTCAGATATTTATGGTTCCCCAAGGACAAATGCTCCAGATTTTGACGATCCCTAAAGTTTCCCTCAGTCTCTCTATGAGGATGATATTTGTTGCTTTGAGTGAAATATTTCACAACTGTTAAACAGGTTGTTAATAAGCAGTCCCTGCACAGGAATGACATTTGTGTTTTAAAGTAATCTCTTTCTGCAACTATGAAATGGTTTATGGTTCCCAGAGGTTAAATCCTCATATACTTTGGTGATCCCCTGACTTTTACACAAACACATTAAAAATCTTTCAGCTATCTTCTAAAATATCTCAGTACTTACTGGTTGGTTTGCTCATAATTTTGTACAAAAATCCGAGATTCCCAGAGGATTAATGCGAACATACTCCACAGGTCATCTTCCCTGGATGGTTAGCACATTCCTCAGTGGACAAACGCTCCCGATTTTGGGGATCCCCAATATTTTCTTCAGTGCCTCTTTGAAGATCAGACATTGACGTTCCCAGAGGATCCTCTAATGCAGGGGTGCCCAATACGTCAATCGCGATCTACCGGACGATCACGAAGGCAGCGTGGGTAGATCGCATGGCATTAAAAAAAAACCAGGCGTCAGCCTATCATCCATCCTCGCTGTTACATCTGTCACATGACTGGCAGCCAGGCTGACATCTGATCTTTTCTGACACACGGGTCAACACGCATGCGCGTTACGCGCCAGCTGCTGCAAATCTCTAGTAAGCTACCAACTTGTCTAATCAGCCTCCAGTTTATTTCTACTAAACTTAAGAAAGGGTATAAAATGAGTGAGGGAGCCAGACCAAGTAAGGAGCCAAAAAACTACCGCTTCCATATGGAACGGGAGGAGGACTTTTTTTTCTCCACAGTGTCATATTTGAAGTGTGTTTGCCTCATCTGCCAGTCTAGCAACGCTATTCCAAAGAAGGGAAATGTGGAGCAGCATTTCTGGACTTTTCATAGTGTTTCAAGTGTGCTTGAGGCTGGCTATCAGCAGCTACTGTCCGACTATGCATCACTGGCTGATTTCATTCAGTGCAAGTCATCTGAGCAAGGTAATGTACAAAGCTGTATTATGCAATATGGGTTCCTTTAGTTATGCAAGGTACACCAACATATATTGCACATATAAAGAGTGCTCAATGTATTTATAAATAAATATATTTTCTGCGTTTTTATAGTAGGTAGATCATTTTGACTTGCTCATTTTATAAGTAGATCGCAAGCTGAAAAAGTGTGGGCACCCCTGCTCTAATGTGTCATTCAGCGCTTCTAAACGGATGGTGTTTGTGAAATATTTTTGTTACTATTAAATGGGTTGTGAAAAAATCTGCCTCAGACATTCATGTTCCCAGGGGATTGACCATGATATGCTCTGGTAGTCCCTGACTTTTCCACAAATATGTCAAAGTTTTTATTTATCCTCTTAAAAATCTCCATATTTGCTGGATGGTTGGCACAAAGTTTGCTTCAGACATTCATGTTTCCAGAGGATTAACCATGGTAAGTTTTAGTATTCCTTGATGTTTTTTTTTTTACAAACACCTTTAAAGTTTGCAGTTATTTATGAAGTAACTACTTGACTACCAAGGGAAATATTATACAGACATTTATTGTTCCCACAGGAAATATCCTCCTGACTTTGGTAAATCCAGGACAGTTCCCCTAGTCTCTTATGGGAATGACATTTGAGGCTCATGAGTTAGTAAGGCATTCATGGTTCCCAAAGGATCAATCCTGATATAACTGGGTGGCTCCTGACTTTTTATTTGAAAGTTTTCTGCTATGATCTGAAAAATCTCAATATTTACAGGATGGCTGGCACAAGTGTTTGCACAATCAGAGTTCTCAGAGGCAACAAATCCTGACATTTCCTCCAGATCCCCCACAGAGCAAACACTTGTGGTTTTTAGTGAAATACTTTGAAAATCTAAAAATGTACTGCAAACAAATTTGTTTCAGACATTCATGATCCCCAAGGATTAAACCTGATATGTGTTGGTTATCACCGACTTCCTTCACAAACACCTCAAAGTTTCTGTTATTTTACATTCATTCATTCATCCAATATCTACTTATTGAAATCAGCCTCTTTTTAGAGTTTGGAGTTCTCAGCCAGTTAGGATCTAAATTTGGGGCTCGGATGTTTTGCGGATGTGAGCTCTGGTACTTATCAAACATGTTCCCCAGACGGACTTCAGCCGCAGATTCTCAGAGTTTTTCGTGCAATAATTTACAACAGATGCTGAAAACTTTTTGTCTCCAAACAGATTTAAACTTCATTAAGAACTCGATCAATCACAGCGGAACATGTGGTGTAATACTCTCATATAGCACACTGATGCTTTGAATCCGAATTAAAATGTATGTTGTTTTCTTACTGAAATTATGCACAGATGTTTATTATTATAGATTTAAATATATAAACTGAACATACTTAGGAAAGATGGCTCTTGTATTTTAAAAGCTGCATTAAAGGGGAGCAGAGCAGCTTCAGTACCTGACAGTTTTCACAGCATTGTCCATGAGCACACTGGGATCCTGGAGTCAGGCGACAAGTCGAGGCATCACAACAAGGGTTGTTGCATTCCTGCAAAAAGACATGAAGTACATTTCTTTCTGTTGTGTCATTCATTGTATCCAGTTAATCCTCTAGCATGACGGCAGCGATGAAAGTTAACACAAAGCAGATCAGGTTCAAATCTCTCACACAAACAGCCTCTGCCGGGAATCCCCCCGGCCGATAAGACGTGAGCACACAAGAAAAATATTTTCATTTTAATTCTAAGGCTGCGGCTCCACATACCCTGGATCACCACTACCTGCCCTTTTACTAGGCGTAACCTTACACACAGGAAACCACACCAGTGAGCTAAAATGGGAAAGTTTAAATTTAAACTTTAAACTTTACACCCAAAACTGACGGAAAGCAGCCGAGAGGCTGAAAGGTTTACCTCCACAGTGCCGCAGTCGCACTCCTCTCCGGAGTCCAGCATGGCGTTGCCGCAGCGGGGGCTCACGGCGATGGCCTTGACAGAGGTGGGTTTCTGCAGGCAGCCCGGCTGAGCTCGCTCCATGAATTCGGCGAGCTGATCCAGACTGCAGCCGCTGAAAAATTCTGGAAACGCCTGACTTCCTGTCCTGAGGAGGAACAAGCAGATTTTGGCTTACCTTAAAATTTCGAGCGCACCTGAGCAGGGTTTAATTTGAAACAGAGCCAAGGCTGTTCACACATGGGCAAAAGTATGTAGACAAACAAAAATTACAGTGCATTCATAGGCAAAGTGGGCCTACTATGCTTTTCCTTCTCCTTTGTCATGTATATACCACTCCAATGGTGGATGATCATATCAAAATGGTCAAAGAATGAGGTCAGTGTATGTACAAGAAGTCTCAATGAGCCAAAACCTCTGGCTTTAAACTGATCCAAATGCTCAGTTTCAGACTGTTTTTTTTTTCTCCTCTCGGATCTGAATAATATCATAGCAGTAGGCTATACCTAATATGGTCACCTCAGGCACAGAAGCCCCACCTACCTGCTTTTCAAACCTGCTGTTAGTGAGATGCAGCCAGTCAGAGGAAAGCTGGCTTAAAGTAAGAGGAGCTAAAGCAGCTCCATCGAGGCCCAGTATAAGACAAATAAGGATTATCTGAACTGCGTGTCTGAACTCTAGTAGAGCCAAAGAATAAAGATATGGAGCTGGAAATGAGCAGTTTCAGTCTCTTTGTAAACAGTACCAGTGGCTTTTAATTATCCTCAAGTTTTTAGGTGTTATTTAAACTAAATGTTATTTTTTATGTTTTTTGTTTGTATTCACTTACCAGGTTTAAAAGATTATTTCAGCTGCTTACTGTGCAGCACTTCAGTGTGTTGTGCTTAAACGCACCACAAGTGACTTGTCAACAAAGGGGGGGCTAGGGCTGTCCACATACTTTTGTATTCACAAGTTGAATTTTAATGACATTCAGGCTGAAATAGAATTCATCCAAATATGTCGCACAAGGGAATTTAAATACACTTACAGCGAGCTGGACTGACATATTTGCGTTTGTGTTCTTACCTGAGCTTTTCTGCCATGACACAGTTCCCACTGCTGTACGACGGACCGCACACACAGCCTGGGGCATCATGGGAAAGGCCAAAGTTATGTCCCATCTCATGAGCGATGGTGGATGCAAGGCCTATCGGGTTATCGTTGTGATCCTGCGGGACAAAGATTGGTTAATGCCACTGCAGCCACTTCATCACCAGCTGATGAATGTGCGTTAAACTTTACTCCCACCTGATTGACGCCGCCTGAGTTTTCAGTACACATGGCGAACTTATTTGCCAGTCCAACTGTGTCTCCGTCAAAATCTTTCCCACTGTTGGAAACAAAAACTTAAAAATCAGGTCAAACTGGCGGCATCAGTGCGGTTAAAATATCCGCACAAATGGCCGACCCTTACGTCACAAACTGGGCATTGTCGTGCTTCATCCTCAGCAGGAGGTCAGTCTGACGCCATGCCAGGAAGTTGTCCAGAGTAGTTTCCGAATTACGGTCAACGACGATGAGGTCTTTGTACGACCAAATCTCTAAACCCACCAGCAGGATGCGGATGTTCAGAGGTCGATACAGCTGCGGGCGGAGGAGACGCTCAGGGACAGATGTGCCGAGAAACGCCAAAAAAATTTAGAAAAGCTGAGCACAAACTTACCTTATCGACCTGGTTTACAACTCCGAGAATACGAGCTTTAGTCTCACTTCCATATATCTGATACTGCAGGAGGAGAGAGGACAAACGTGATCAGATTTATTCAGCAATGAGGTTAAAGTAAGTTAAATGAGATTTTATTACCTCAGTGTTGTCGACCACCACAAACAGCTCAACAAACCTCTGCGGACCCGCTGTGGGGTTAGACTTCTGAAAGGAAACACAAACACCTTCGTTTATGAGATTTTCAAATCATTGCATCGTGTTTTTATTTGTATTTTACGCAGCGTCCCAACTTTTTTGGAGTCAGTGTTGTAAAAAGCATGTCCATATGACACATCATTATCTCAATATTTCACTCGCTGCCTTTTTAAACTCATATTTACTGAAATATCCCCTTCTGTAACAGTCATCTGTCCTTCTTGATACCAAGAGATATTAGGTCAAGATTTAATCTATATTTATTCTTGCCTGAATCTCCTAAATAATCCTAGTATCATCATAACTGCCTCTGTGAGATGGTTTTAAATGCAATTTTTGGGGTTTCCTTTTACATTTGTGACAAAATAAAAACACTGAAAGAAATTGCTTGCCTTCACAGCAAGTAACATATATATACACTTGTTAACAATATATATACATGTTGTCAGTATTAAAGCTTTAATTAAGATTAATTAATTTGCAGGATTAATTGGATTAAAAATTGAATGTGATTAATTCAAGCACAGCACACAATGACTCACAATTCCACTCACTGGCACAGATTAGTGCTCCAACGCTATATGGCGCCAGAACCAGCTCAATCAAGATGGAACAATCAACCAACATAAAGTAATTTGCACACTCTGCAAGAGGGAGTATTCATTTCAGCAAAAAGCACGCATTAGTCGAGGATTCCTCTGCAAGTACTTCGGTGACCGTGACGCCCAGCTTGCGCAAAACCATCCTCACGGAACGCTGGGGCCTCCGTAAATCTAACTCTGACAAATTGTATTTTATCTTTCTTTTGCAATCTGGACACCATATCTGTCCTTTTGTTTAAATAAAAGCATGTTATGTGTATACGTTGCCTTCTGTCGTGAGTCTTTTTGCCAGCACGAAAAAATTTTTTTTTAAAAATTATATATAGATATATATATATATATATATATATATATATATATTTTCCCCACTCGCCCTATGGGCCATCTTTTTGTCCTTCAAGTTCGGGTCCTCTACCAGAGGCCTGTGAGACTGAGGGTTCTGTTCAGTATCTTAACTGTTCCTAGGACTGCGCACTTCTGGAGAGAGATCTCAGACGTCATTCCTGGAATCTGCTGGAGCCACTCTTCCAGTTAGGGGGGATCACTGCCCCGAGTGTTCAGATTACCACTGTTGTCTTCACCTTCCACATCTTTTC
>VUQH01040618.1:0-22889 GCA_015106775.1 Etroplus canarensis
CTCCCTACTCTCACTACAGATCACAATGTCATCTGCAAACATAGTCCACGGAGACTCCTGCCTGACCTCATCTGTCACAATCTGTCCATCACCATTGCAAACAAGAAGGGGCTCAGAGCTGATCCCTGATGTAATCCCACCCCCACCTTGAACCCATCTGTCACTCCTACTGCACACCTCACCACTGTCTCACTGTCCTCATACATGTCCTGCACCACCTTCACATACTTCTCTGCCACTCCTGACTTCCTCATACAATTCCACAGTTCCTCTCTTGGCACCCTATCATATGCTTTCTCAAGATCCACAGACACAGTGCAACTCCTCCTGACCTTCTCTATACGTCTCCATCAGCACTCTCAAAGCAAACATTGCATCTGTTTTACTCTTTCATGGCTGCTCGCTGATGCTCACCTCTCTTCTTAACCTAGCTTCAACAACCCTTTCCCATATCTTCATGGTATGGCTCATCAACTTGATTCCTCTGCAGTGAGTTCAAATGAAATTAGGACAGAGAAATACTTGTAACCAGTTCTGGGGACAAAAAACCTGTTAGGGCTTGTGTGCCTCAGCTGATCTGACATTTTTAGGGGCTGTCTTGCTATCGAGGTTTGCTTTTTTATGACATTACTTTTGTTTGCAGTACAGCATGTGCTAACTTGTAATTTTCCATGCCTTACAGCTCAACTAATCTTCTGAATCGCTCCTATTCAGTCACATTAATTAAAGGAGCCCAATATGAAGCACGTACTGTTTCACAACTCAGTTTTGTAAAAGACTTCTGAAAGAGTATTTAAAAGAAAAATGACACAAACTGCGTCACTGGAAACCATTATGGCCGCTGACGCCTTGGAGGTCACACTGTTAATTTCTCTGCAAACTAGCAGTGCATTGAAATCTTTAATACAGCATGACTTATTCAGTTTTTCCAAATGGAGCTATATCTAAAATTTGAGCTTAGCAACAGCTGCAGTTTTATGATCAAAAATGTACAGCTCCCACCAAAAGTATTGGGACGGCAATTTGTTTTTAGTGTGCACTGAAGACATTTGCGTGAGATCAAAATATGAGAGGAGAGATCAGAGTTTTACCTCTTGATAGAACATAACACATTTTGGGTCAAAGCACCCAGTTTTTTTAAAATGAGCAAAAGTATTGGAATAGGTTTTTAACCAAATTAAAGTAAAAAATACTTCATATTTGTGTACATATCTCTTGCTCACAGTAACTGCATTAAGCCTACGATCCATAGACTCCTCCATGTTTTTGTTTCTTTGCGTGTTTGGCCTTTCCAGGCCGTTACCACAGCATCTTCTAGTTGTCTGTTTTGCTGGGTTTCTCCCTTCAGTCTTCTCTTCAGGAGGTGAAATGCATGCAGTTGGGTTAAGAGTCGCTAACTGACTTGGCCAGTCCGCACCCTTCCATTTGTCCCCCTGATGAAGACCTTAATTGACAGTGATCCAGAACACTGGTGACAGTGTGCTCTGCATCACCGTCATAAAGTTCATCCTGAATAATTTAGATGCATTTCTCTATATATCAGCAGACAATATGTTTGGGTAAAATTCCGTGTCCATTCTGCTGCTACCATCGTGAGTTACATTAACAAAACAAAAAAAAAAAAAAAGACAACTGAGGCTGCTTCAGAAGCAGCCGTGCAAGCCCAAGCCATGACACAACTGCCGCCATGCTTGACAGATGAGGATTATGAGCAGATCCCTTCTTTCTTTATACTTGGGCATTTCCATCATTTGGTAGAGGTTCATTTTTGTCTCACCAGATGATAAAACTAGATAGAACTGTTATGACTCATCTCTGGACTTCTTTGCAAATTCCATCCAATCTGGCTTTCTGATTTTTCCTGCTGATGAGTGGTTTTCATCTTGCAATATAGCCTCTATATTGCTGTTCTTTAAATCTCCTCTGAACAGCAGACTGATTTTTCCATCTAGGCTCTTTGTGCAGCACACCAGTGGTTTCCTCCTTCTTCAAGGTGTTCGGAATTGTGGTACTGGCCATGCCCTCTTCTTCCACCACGGCAGATCACCTTCTGCCATCTCACCCTCTCTTCTATCCTCTTCTGCAACATCCTTTGTCCAAAATATCCACGATCATCCTTCTGCATGTCCAACCATCTCAACCTTGTCTCTCTGACTTTGAGAGCTCAACTTGAATTGTTCCTCTGATGTATTCATTTCTAATCCTGTCCATCTTGGCCACAGTAAAACTCTCATAATCTTCAACTCTGCCACCCTGAATTCTGTCTCCTGCCACCATCTCCACATCATAGCAGATCTCACTACCATCTCGTAAACCTCTTCCTCACCTCTCTTGTGCACTGTACATTGCTTTGGATGGTTGACCTCAGGTATTTAAACTCATCTACCTTCACCATTCCACCTCCCTCCCTCTCATTTGTGCACATGTACTCTGTCTTGCTTCTACATTACTCTTCTCTACAGTGCATACCTCCACCTGCTGCTTGCTCTCACTGCAGATCACAGTATCATCTGCAAACATCATAGTCAATGCAGACTCCTGTCCATCATCACTACAGATAAGAAGGGTTTCTTTCACTGTTCACAACTTCCAAATTATTATGTTTTATTTCTCCCACTGACAGCTGCTTTGTCTTCACGTTGGTTTACCCTTCTTCATGGGTGAAAGCCGAAACTTAAACTGCGAGCAGATATCCAGGGGTACTTTGTGATTAAATAATCATAAGAAACACCTGTCGCTCATCATGTTCCAACAGTTACACTTACTTGAAAAACTGGGTGGTTTGATCCAAACTGTGTTCTATCCTACGGTGCAATATATCTAGTTGTAAATATGAGGGAATAAAAGCTGAAACTCTGATCTCTCTCCTCATATTCAGCTCTTGGTCGCACACACACACAGATGCCCACAGTGCACAGCAGAAACTAGTTAATTGACCTTGCCGCTCCAATACTTTTTTGAGGGCTTTTGTGGAGACTTTCAAGTTTCTGAGAATGACAATCTCCCAGGATCTGAAGTGGGCAGTCAACATCAACTGCGTCATTAGAAAGGCCCAGCAGAGGTCGTTCTTCATGCCCCAAAAGCTGTTGGTTCAGTTCCACAGAGCAATCATTGAATCTGTCCTCACCAACTCCATAACGGTCTGGTTCACCTCTGCCGCCTTCCACGACAAGATCAGACTGCAAAGAATGATTAGATCGGCAGAAGAGATCACAGGATGAGACACCAAATATTTGAACTCCTTCCCTCCGGCAGGCGTTACAGGTCTGTCGGTCCCAAAACCACCAGGCACCTGAACAGCTTCTTCCTGCATGCAGTAAAGCTCCTCACTGTTCAAACCCCAGCACAACTGTGCGATAAAAAGTTTATTTCTGTAATAACAAATTTATTTAGACAATTGTAATTGCCCTTTATATCTGGTACCTGGTATCTGGTGTTGATGTTCATGTGTGTCTTGCTGTTGCATTGTTTATTAACGTGTACAATAAGAGATCTGACACAAATTCCTTGTGTGTGCAAGCACACTTGGCCAACAAAAAAAGACAAGTAAACGTTTTTTTGTGCTGAAAAATCAGTGATGTTTATTTGCCCTGGGCTATGAGATACAACCACAAAGACACTGTGCAAAGAAAGCAAAGATTAAGTCACACTTACGGAGAGTCGGCAAGCACATATTACACAAAAATGATATATCTGCATGTGCACAGTATACTGTCAAAAAGGTTCATGCTACAAATAACATATAAACCGATAAAATGAGGGCTTGGAACTAATTCACAGGGAACACAAACACCTTGATGAATGAATAAATCAACACATTGTTTAAAAATAAGTCATTCAAATCGTGGTTTTAATCTCATAATACTGTTTCCTTTGTATTAACTCACGCTGTCAACCATTTTTAGTCAGAGAAAACCTGCCGTTAAGAGTTAATTTTCTGCTTTTTGCAACATTGACTAAAATGTGCTGAAGCTACATTTCCTGCTGTGACAGAAGCTGGTTTTTATTCCACAAAGCAAGAGACCTCCCCACCAGTTTGCTGCCTGAAAGAAGAGATTACCCCGAGGGCTCGTTTCTTAGTAGAAAGTAACTAAATCAAAAACAAGAAAAAAATCAATGCAACCACGCTGATGCACAAATTCTTGAAAACATTAGAAGAATACATGAAACACAACATGGGCTTTTCTAAACGACGCGCCGCCTGTATAATGTGCAGCTACGTTTTTCTTACTAAAAGCACTCAGAGTTCATTGGTGTGTCGAATCAATTTGTCAGCTATCGCCATGTGCATTTTTAGATATATTTTCCTGCGCTTTCACAATCACGCTGTCTCCAAATATGACCGTTTGCCAAGCCCCGCCCTTTTTGATACAGTTACTGCACGTGCAACGCTTCAGTAAAAAGACTCAAAGTGTTGCACAGTGCTGCAAGTTATAACATCGCTCTTCTAAACAACAGAAGCAAGAGTAGCCCACAGCCTGGTTGTTTGTGACACTGCCCCCTAGTGACAATAAACAGCTACAACATGCAGATGACATCTACAAAGCTGCGAGCAGGCTTCTGTCCCGCTTTCCCTGTAGCCTGTTGGTCACCTCCGTGAACAACAGCAATTGAAAAGGGGAGCGGTGCACTCTATTCAGGTATTGAACGGTAATCTTTAACTGTTCAGTTGGCAAATCCCTGACATCGCATGGCTACAAAGACGTCTATCACTGGCTGCTCATCTTTTAGCACCTGGTTGCACAAATGAGAACATTAATGTTAATTTATCAGTGTTCATCAGGGTTGAGAGAGGACGCACTCAGCAGTGAAGACTCAAAAGGGCTACTGAAGTTCAAAGACAGTCAGGACCAAAGGGTATGGCACAACAGAGCCAGAAAGTCGGACCAATGCTGCTGCTATCCTTACAGTATAACTCGTTTCTGACATTTCCAGGTTTCAGCAGCTGCTGCTGTGGCAGTTGAAGGAAAGAGGCGGTGAAGAGGAAAAAGCTGCAGCAAATGAAGAGAGATGTAGGAGGGGAGGAGGTGAAGGACAGCAGCCAACATGCTGCTTTGCGGGAGATGAGGCACAAACCAGAAGGTGAGAAAAGCAGAGGAGGAGCGCTGTGTGCATTATTTTTGTCTTCTAAACAGGACAAGCTTTGATCCAGAGGGATCGAATGCACAGATTTAAAACTCGGCTGCACCAGGCGTAGCTTGGGCAGCCTCACGCCTGCATTTGTCCTCTCATAAATAAATAAAATTGAGCTTCTCACTGAGCCCGCCACTGCTGCAGGCAATACAGAATGAGCTGACACATCAAATTTAGAGAGGACGCTCCGTTATTGATGGTATTAAAACAGATGCCAGCAAGGATGAATGGATAAGATCCGGCTTGGCAAGAACAGATAAAGAGGTAAAAGAGATAATGGGTTGGAGGACGTTCCCGATGAGGGACAAGAGTGCAACTCTGCAGACCGGTGCACGCCCTGAGGGAAACACGGGGTTTAAGTACAGTTGGAGCCTGGAGCTTTTGAGAAGCTGGAAAAGTCAGGAGTGCTGAAAGATTCACCCACTCCCGAGCAGACTCTACAGGCTTGGCTTTATGAAGTTAAGGTGGGTGTAGGCTGTCTGGGTGTCTGTCCCGAGGCTATAGCTGCTCTAAAAGATGATAAAATCAGCATCGTTTATCTTGCCAAGTTCTGTCTCAACATGAGATGGAGGTCCTGCAGGAGCAATCCTCGTTTAGGATTCAAGTTCTTACTGGGGCCTTCAAGGAGGATGAAAGGAGCTGAAACTTTTGATCACAGTAATCCTAAGTTAGAACCATGAGGAGCCTGCCTGAGCGTTCTCCACATCCCACAACATCTCCACAACAGCATTTACTTTGAAAAGCACAACAGATAACAAGCATGTATTTACATAAGTGAGGTTTAGGTATCTCCTCTTTTTGTTGTTTTCTCTTAATCCTCCAGTGAAAACACACGTCTGAAACCTGTTTTAAGAAGAACACCTGGCATTTGTTTCTGAGAAATAAGGTGTTCGAATGAAGAGCAGTTGAGCAGTCACATTAGGTACAATGTGCTGGCAAAGTGTAGCACCGTAGTACCCTGCATGTGTGACCTCTCTGGAATGTAATCTGGATCTAAGGCTCCAGTCACACAGGCTGAGAGACCGCTCAGCGACCCCTTGGCAAACACAGGTAGTGAGGTAAAAAATGTGCATTCAGAATCAGAATACTTTATTAATCCCAGGGGGGAAATAGTATTCACAGATTTGGTTGCTGTGAAATCAGCTGCAAAGAGGTAGTGCAACAAAAACCTCCTTGCGGCTGCTTTGGTCGCTAAGAGTTTGCTGCAGTCGCCTGCAGTTCAGAAGACACAGACTTGCCTGCAAATGCTCGCCAATAATTTCTGAGCACCACAAACTGGCAGCCAGGCCCCTCCACCTGCCCGCCCAGAGGTGTTGGCTGCAAAGTTGTGTCCATAGAGCTGGAGACAGAAACAGAAGAGCCGCTGGTGTCACAGCAGAGCAATACGCCTCAGTTTTTCTGCACCGTAAAGAAATGTTAGCGAGTAAATCAAAGAAACCTGTCAGCGTCGCCCTCTGGGCTTGAACTTTATTAAATAAAAGCTTTATTTAACCTTAATAATAAAATGTACCTTCAGCTGCTTCCTTGTATTCTCCTCAAGGGGTTGCCAGAGCAGATTAATCCATTTTGGAAATTCGGCAGAGGTTTTACACCGGATGCCCTTCCTGACACAACCCTCCATGCTAAGAGGGGCTTGTGTCCCCACCTAGAAATTACAGAAAAAGTACCAGAAGCTCATTTTACCTGGACTTTGTTCTGTAATTATGCAGCAGACTTTTTTGTGAATTCGAAAATAAATAAAAAACAAAAAAACAAACTAAATTTCTGCAGTTAAAGGTCAAACAAAAGGAACCTTTTCTGTTATTTAATGCAGTGCTAACATATGTAAGCACCTCAGTTTCTGCAGTTTAATGGTTTATCGCTCACTCAGTGACACTTTGCAATTTTCTCATTTTTCAAAGTCATCCGATGGGCCAGAATGGACCCTTTGGTGGGCCGGTTCTGACCCCAGGGCCATGACCCAGTGAACGGAAATTTGAATTTAGGTCCTTTAGCAGCTGCTGGAGGTTGCGAGGCGTTTGGGTTGCGGACCGGTCTGTAGGCCTGTGTGACTGGGCTCTAATACAATCTAGTCTTAAATACGCTAACACAAGCTATCAGCAGTGCGGTTACGCTGTGATTATTACAGTGGAAAAGTCTAACTCTGAGGAGTTGGTGGCCCGTTTGGCCAACGGTATATCAGGCGAGGCTGGCTTTCATTACCCAAGCGTCAGGTTCCCCACCTCCAGTTCATAATAAGCTTTGCGTCTTAGCGTAGCTGTGATTGGCCAGCTATGATTGGACAGACGCTGCTTGTGGGAGGGGTTAAGCCAACGGTCAGTTTGTCTACATTTGGCACGGCACAGGTTTAAACAAATACGAACCTTTAAAAAAAAAAAAAAACTGATTGCCATTTATCCAAATTACCTCAGACGTCCTTGGTAACTTTTGTTTTTATTTCACATTTTAAAAACACGTCTCTTTAGAATTTTTCTAAAAGTGCAAGCAAGCGATTACAAATAAAGCAAAAGCGCAAATAGGATGACCGTTGTCTTTTCATATTTTGTACACTTTTTTTATGTGTATGTTTTGTTAAAGCACGTAGTTAAAAAATATACTACAAAATTGTCTTAAAAAGAGAAATATAAGCTGATTGGTATTGCTGTATGTTATCGATTGTTAGTAATACATTTCCAAGCTGGTGGGAGAGGAGACGGCAGTACGCACTACAGACAGACACAGGAGACAAATGAAGCAAAGTTTAAGGAAAATGAACCTGAACAACAGCAATGGAAGATATTGTCCTTTTGTTTATAAGTGCTGTAAACAATATCCTCGCATCCTTGCCCGTCCTTCCTCACTCATCATCGCTTTTGCTCTTGTCTGATTGATCCTGCAGAGAGAAAGAACAGGAGCATTAAAAACGAGGACGATTTAAAGGCAGAGGCGAGAGACGGGCGGGGGGGTGAGGTGTGTGATGAAGGTACCGAGAGCAACAACAAGAGGCAGAATAGGTCATCAAAACACTCTGAAATAAGAGAGGTCGCTCTCCAGAGGAAAACAGGGTTTGAAGGTGAAGACAGTGCCCTTTCCTCACATCTTCTTGCCCTGTTTTGATCCTGTTTCTGGACAGAAGGTAATGAGGAGAGCAGCGAAGGAGTGAGAGGAGTCAGACCAGACTGTCTTTTGAACGCTGTGCATAAGGGCAGGGTATGTTCGTACCCTGGCTGGCAGACAGCTGACGAAATCAGTGCATTTATATTCACAGAGTAGTGGGGCTTTGGGCCACGCTCTAAAGGCTCTGAAGGTTAATTTAAACAGCTAAGCCCAAAATAAGACCTGACAGTTCACTATCACTGTGGACAGACATAAAAACACTGATGCAACAGCACAACAAAGGTAGAAGCTGAGAAACTAATAGATCCCCTCACTGTGGACTTAATATGAAGGCAGAGCAACCACTGATTTTACCGGCGTTAAAATGTGATATTTTTGCTCCTGCGCTGCCCTGAAAACAGTCCTGCACTACAGGCACACGAGATGTAAGTCAGGAATTTCAGTGAGAGCAACGCATTATGTGTTGAAGGGCTCATATGATGCTTCACACCGTCTGTCTGAACCCTGCTTTGAATTTTTTTTTTTTTGTTTTCTTACAAACGTGGCTGGATTATCCCAAATCCACCTTTCCTAACAGCCCTGGCACCCGTCTGTTCTCTACTAGGCTCTTTCTGAAGCTGTCGTAAAACTAGCATTTCTCACCCACACACATTAGCTGCAGGTGAACACAGAGCCACGCCTAATAATTACTGCAAACTCCCTTATAATGCATGTTAATGGCTGCTGGGGGAAACGTTCCTCAGATCCTACAGAGCGATCTGCTGAATAAGTTACAAAACAAAATGAAAGTAAATATTTCTGGTTGCCGCGGTGAGACTACACAACATCAGCCAAATTATAGTAGTCAGATGTACAAAAGTATTGGGCCACAACTCTTTCTCATTTAATCAGGTGTTTCATTCAGTCCCATTGCCACAGCTAGCCATGCAGTCTGCCTTCTTCCATCATAGATACTCCACCGTGGTATTATTGCAGAGTGGAAGCTTTTAATAACCACAGCCACTCAGTCATGATGTGGTAGAACATGTTGACACAGTGGGGTCACTGAGTGCTGAGGCACACAGTAACACTCTGCTGACTCAATAACCGCATGATTCTAAACCTCTTCATTAACATCAGCACAAAGCTATGTGCCAGGAGCTTCATGGCGTGGGTTTCTAACTCCAGGTAGCTGCATAGAAACCTCACAGCACCAAGCAAAATGCAAAGCATCAGATATTGTAAAGCAGGCCGCCACTGGACTCTGGACTCTGCTTCTCAGTCTGGGTTTAGTGAATGCCAGGAGAACATTATCTGCCTGACTGCACTGTGCCAGCTGTACAGTTTGGTGGAGGAGGAATAATTCCATGTAGTTCACCTGGGCCCCTTAGGTCGAGTGAAGGGAAATCTTAATGCTTCAGCTCACCAAGATATTTTGGACAGTTCTATGCTTTCAATTTTGTGGGAACAGTTTGGGGAAGACATTTTGTGTCCCAGCATGGCTGTCCCAGTGCACAAAGCAAGCTCCATAAAAGTATGGTTCCCCGAGTTTGGTGTGGAAGAACTTGACTGGCCTGCACAGAGCCCTGACCTCATCCAACACATTTGGGATGAACTAGAACAGAGATTGCGAGCCAGGCCAATATTAATGTCCTATCTCACAAATGCTCTTCTGAATGAATGGGAAAGAATTCCCATGGACACACCAAAATGTTTTAGAAAGCCATTCCAGAAGAGTGGAAGCTGTTACAGCTGCGAAGGGGAGGGACCAGCTCCATATTAAAACCTATAGATTTAGAATGGGAATTCATTAGAGCTCCTGTAGATGTAATGTGTAGGCAGCCCAATATTTTTGTCCACATAGTGTAAAAACTGTGAAGGGGATAAAATGTATAGAATATAAATGCTTGTTATTTCTGAACTTCTTACTAGTTTCACAAGGTTAAGGAGTCCTTTACCTTGGCAATCAGAGAATACTCTATATTTATTTTGTAGTGTTTTTGAACATGCTTCACTTGTTACCTTTTCAAATAAAGCTCTTTTTAAGAGTTATTTAGGAGCCGTTTACGTCCAGTGAACAGGTCCTTAGATGTGACGATTTGGCGTTTTACTTTGCAGTAGAAGTAAAAGCCAAATCCCACATCAGGACACATAAGAGACGAGCTTGGCAGAGTTTCGTGACTGTTTGACACCAAACTCTAGAAGATGACTCTACATGCCACTAGGGAATAATGAATTTGAGTATGATTCAATCATATGATGTGCAAAGTTTAAGCCTTCAAAGTCTCATCCCACGGGATCAACTGAAACTTTTTTTTTTTTAGCTTTCATTTTGAGATACGAGTGGCTGTTTCTGAAGTTTTCCCTATGTGCTCAAACATTTTAGTTACTGGAAGTCTCCACATTTTTTACAGTTAATCCGGTTTTCTATCTTGTCATTTTTTTTACAGCAGTTTTTTGTTAAGTGTCACAGTTTCCTGAATTTGTGGCTGTTACAATTAACGTCTTGAAGAAAGCAGCCAGTCACAGTCCAGCATGAATTAACAAAGTGTCAACATGACGAGTTTAACTGGGACCAATTTCCCTCATTTATCACCCCATATTTTTGTTCTTAGACTGTATTAGAGAAGCTTTGCTATCTGCTGATTGGCTGCCCCTCAAAAACATTCAGTCTGAACTCCCGGTGATCCTAAGGAACTCCCTGGTTCCTTACAGCGATTTAAAAAATGTTAAATATGACAGTGTTGATGAAGCTCAGCATGTACAAGCCAGAAAGGAACATATTTCATTCTGTGCTTTGCTGCGGTGTTGGATCTTTAGGCTACACGAGTAAAGCATTAAAGAGAAATGGTGTAGAAGTATTAATTTTGTGGAGATGGCTTTGCCGTACTGACTTGTTCTTATATATCTGAGGTGGTCTTAATTTAGCAAAGGTTTCAAACCATGCCAGACAAAGGATACAAGGAGGAGATTATATGAAAATGGCATAAAAGTGGCTGCAATTTCCTGTTACCGGCTTTGCTGTACAGTATCGTGCAAAAGCCTCGAGCCACCCCTCATTTCTTTATATTTTGCCTCTAAGGATCCAGATTTTCTTGTAATTTCTTTTTAAATGGTCTTGAGCAACAGCCGTCCAGGCTTTCTGAAGGACTTTCAGCTGGCTGCTTTTTCACTCATTTTCAGTCCAGTCAGTTTTTTGTTTGTCAAATCATTTAACACTGACCTATGAGTCATTCAAGCATAACAAAGGCACTTAACACAAAGGATGAACCAGTTTTTTGTCGACACGTAACACAGCTTAAAAAAGAACCAATTTTAAATTGGATCTTTAGGCACTTTATTTCTAGCAGGTTGTTGCAAAAACACACCGTTTGTTCCCATTTCTTTAGCTGAATCAATGAAAAGTGCCCAAGATAAAACATTCTGACAGGCATAAAAGAATATTTTTGTCGCCAAAAGGCTGATGCTCAATGAGCTATTTGCTGCAAACTTGATATGACAAGTGGAGGACAAAAGAAGAAGTGGCAGGACTAAAAACTATCTAAACCAGATGAACAGTATCTGAAAGTCATGGCCTTCAGAAACAGGAACAAAAAAAATACAGCAAGGACCTGAGAGATGAATCAAGAAGCCTCATCAGAAATGGTCTCAATGGAAGGGTGGCTGTCAGGAAGCAGGGAGGAAAGGCTGGAGCATGTTAAAGCACACAAGAACTGGACTGAAAATCAGTGGCAACAGGTCTTCTGGAGTATTTAATCCAAGTTTGAAATATATGGTCCAAACTGTCACCAATATGTACGGAGGAGGTCAAGAGAGATGTATGATAATGACTGTCTACAGCCATCTGTAAAACATGGTGAGGCTCTGTCATGGTTTGGGGCCGCATGTCAGCCAGTAGTGACGGAGATCTTGTTCAAATTGATGCAATTATGAACGCAAAACAGTACCCCAAGATTTTGATCTTCCATGCAATGCCAGCTGAAAAGTGTCTGGCATCAGTTTCATTTTTCAGCATGACATTGGAACACTATCAGTCATGGATTGGCCTCCCCAGAGCCCAGACCTCAACATTACTGAATGTGGGATCATCTTGACAGAGAACAGGAAAAAAAGGCAGCCAACATCCAAAGAAGAGCTTTGGAACGTCCTTCAAGAAACATGGAGAACTAGAGAGACCTAAAAATGACAAGAAAGCCTGTCAGGATTTTACAAACTGTTTTTGCCTCATTTACTGTATTTCCATTAATGCTTGTAATGTTGCAATAAATTTTTGCTTCCATTGTCGTGGCGTAATACAAAGAAATGCGGGATGGCTCAATGTTTTGGCACAGTTCTGTATTCTGACAGCTGTTTGAACCACTCCAGTGAAGAGGAGGATAAACACAACAGAAGGTGGATAACAGAGTGAAATCAATTAAACTTCATTACCTACACAGGTGTTTATTTTTTTAAACATGCGTATACTGTTCCCCTAGAGGAACTGCTGTTTCCTTCCTTTTCAATCTACATGCAATTTAAAGACAATTAACTGTCCACACTCTGGTTTCCCAGCTGTGACGCAGCTGCTGATCAAACTAAACCATCAGGATTGTAATGACAAGGTTTGAAATGCACCGTGCAACGCTGTGACATTTCGCCAAGCTGCTTCTGTGAGTTTTGCTAAGCTGTGGTAGCCAATATTATTAGTTATTTTATAGTTGCAATTCACGCTAGAGACTTCTCTATGAAGAAGTGTTTTTATCCTTTGCCCAGTGAGAATACCATTCATATGGTGGGATTTTCTCTCTAATGCTTTAGGGTCTTTACCCTAGAGTGTAAAGCGTCTTGAGGCGAAGTTTGCTGTGAATTGGTGCTATATAAAGAAAACTGAACTGAACCAAATCAAATCAACCTGCTGCCTCCAAAACAATCTTTCAGACTTTTCCTGTAAAAAAAAAAAGGATCTCCATCCATTACTTTTGTTAAAATATCTGCTAGCGACAGCAAAGCGCCGCCCTGTGCAGTGACCTACATTATCATCCTGGTCCTCATCGCTGTCGTCGTCGCTGACCACTGGCTTGGCCTTCCCTCGGCTTTGCCTCTTCTTGCCTTTATCATGGCTGCGTGCCTCCCTGCTCAGCTTGATCTTAACCCGCACTGACTTGGCTGAAAGAAACCAAAGCAAAAAAACAAAGTCATTTTAACAATGTCTTACACTGGTTGTGTTCACGTTTTGGCTACATATGCGCTTGTTGAATATTTCAGGATGACTGACCTATGATCAGCATGTGCAAAAGAATATTGATTTCTCTTTTAATCTAACACAATATATGCTAAATGGACAAAAGTAACGGGACACTTGCACATTACACCTTTAGGAGATTTTATGACATCTCATCCTAAATCCATAGGTATTAATATGGAGCAGTTTCCACAATTCTAGGGAGGCTTTCTACAAGATTCTAGAGTGTGTCTGTGGGAATTTTTGCCAAGAAGAGCATTTTTGAGGTCAGATTTTGGATGAGAGGGTCTGGCTCACAATTGTAGCCGTTCTAGTTTGATAAGGTTGAGGTCAGGGCTCTGTGTGGGCCAGTCCATGCGGCTCTAACCCTGACCAAAATGTCTTGGTAAGCTGAGGCATTAAGATTTCTCTTCACTGGAACTAACGGGCCCAGGACAACCCCCCCACCAAAAAGAACCCCATAGCATTATCCCTCCTCCAATAAAACTTCACAGTTGGCACAGCGCAGTAAGTGCATTCTCCTGGCATTCACCAAACCCAGACGGTTCATCAAACTTCCAGGTAGAGAAGTCTGACTTATCACTTCACACAACACATTACTACTGCTTCAGACTCCAGTGGTGGGGTGCTTTATGTTTATTTAATTTAAAAGAGACAGTCCAAAAGAGACAGTCCACAATAATTACGATGTGAACTTAAGGGCCTTATTAGCCATACAGAAAAAGAAAACCAAAAATGCAAAAGCATCTCAACGTAGATAAAAAACCAAAAGCAAATAAATGGTAAAAGAAAGACGTAATCAATTAACATATTACATCAATTCAAACATCAATTAACATATTAAAGACCACATATAAAAACTCATACACAAAAACACATCAGGACAAATACTGAAGCACAGGCAATTATTAAAATCAGAGACTCACAGTGACACCACTTAAAACTACAATGATGTGATGATTTGCTTATCCAATAACCACTGTTTTATAGATTTGCAGAAAGTGGTAAGAGAAGTTATATGCCTAACTCTGTGGGTATGTGCTGCTCAATCAGAAAAGAATGACTGGCTGAAAACCGCTTTTTCTCCAACGTATTTTTACAGCCTCCTCTGGAAAATCCTCAGGTGGATGGGGATGTGCTTTGATTTTGTTTAATGAATTCATTCAGAGGAGGGTGGACCCAGACCATGAAAAAAAAGAGAAAATCTAGTCATGATTTCCTGGGATGCTGGGATGGGCTCCATTAATTGATTAATCCACGAAGGACCAGTGGAAAAAAGAACCCCTGAAGTTTGTCTTCTGGTATTTAATGTAGTCTAACACTTTATTCACAGCTGGAAGCACGGTGGCTCAGAGTAAGGCAGTTTTGGGTTCAAACCCAGGGAGGACACTTCTATGTGCAGGTTTTCCCTGTCATCTAAAAACATGGCGGGCTAATGCTGCCTGTGTCAGCCCAGGGCACTCGCAAAATAAACTCCTAATCATAAGAGTTCGCTTCCCAGTTGAATACAGGTTTAAAAAAATACTAATGAATAAATGTCCTCCCTTTGAATAACTCACTCCTATCTTTTTCTTCTCCTGTTTTTGAAGGCAATAGAAGTGTCTGCTGCTGCGGCTGGGATGGCACGCAATATAAAAGCTCAACAGCATTCACCGATTTACAGTGACAAGAATTTTGATGAGACAAAGCAAGGTAGCCAGTTTGTGTATGTTGTTGGTACGCACAGCCACAAAGTACGCATCTTACCCTCGGCCTCTGAGTCATCGTCGTCATCGTCATCCTCGTCACTGTCATCATCACTTTCGTCGTCCTTGGCAATCTTCTGTCTGGCACTCTTGAATACAGACTGAAGAACGATGGAGTCCTCATATATCTGTGAGAGAAAATAAGAGGACTGAATGGTACAAACAGTCGTTTTCTCTGGCTTTTCAGGTTGGTGCAATTCATTTTAGGCTCACTCTGTTGGAAAACATCATCATCATCACAAAGTCCTGTGACAAACTTAGTACACCCTTGCTACCTCCAGACGAATTAAGAACTTAAATATCAGCCAGCCACTGCTAATCAAAGGCACTTGTTCAACTGATGATGAGTCAGTGTCTCACCCCTAGGTAAGATCGTAGAACGCTTGGAGAATTTGCAAAAAATACAAGAGCTACATCTCAGACTCTATAGGCCTCAGTTAGCATGTTACATGTTAAAGTTCATGACAGGACACTTAGAAAAAGACTGAACAATTTTGGCTTGTTTGGAAGCCAGGAGAAAGCCTCTTTCTCTCTAAAAATACATGGCAGCACAGCTGCCTGCAGAGCTGCATCTGAACAAACCACAAGACTTGTTGAACAATGTCCTTTGGACAGACCAGACAAAAGTGGTGATGAACAGCGGCACATTCAGTAAAAACCTAATACAGCAGCACAAACACCTCATACCAGCTCTCAAGCACAGTGATGGACGGTGATGCTGTGGGCTTGCTTTCCAGCCACAGGCCCTGAGCACCTTGCAGTCACTGAGTCGACCATGAACTCCTCTGTATACCAAAGTATTCTGTCTGACAGCTAAATTTTTGCCCAAATTGGGTCATGCAACAGGACAATGATCCCAAGGGCAGTGGCAAATCAACAACAGAATGGCTGAAAAAGAAAATAACCGAGGTGTTGCAATGGCCAAGTCAAAGTCCAGACCTCACAACCCGACTGAAATGCTGTGGTGGGACTTTAAAAAGAGCAGTGTGTAGCAAACCTCAATGAACTGAAGTGACACTGAGAAGAAGAGTGGGCCAAAATTCCTGTACTGTAATGTGAGAGACTGATAAAAATAAAAAGAAAACAAATACTTCAAGTTATTACTGCTAAGGGTGGTTCCACAAGCTACTGATCGTCCGGTGAAAACTTTCTTTTCCACTTAACTGTAATTAGAGGCTTGAAATCAGAGTTATATCTGAATAACATAAGAGTTTACAATAGCCCAGAACAAGACAACAGTTTGAACTCCAAGATCTCTGAGAAAAAGCCTTTAAATGTCTGGATCGGTCTAACCAGGAGTCCAAAACTCAAACAGGATTCAGACCCATGGCACAGAGGAAAGGAGCAGAGAGGGCCAGAGTGGTTTGGCAGTAATGACATCTGTATTTGGGCTCTTTGCACAGTGGAAATAAAGCCTGGATGTTCAGATGATACTGAGGAAGGGACTTTGAGGGAGTTAACAAATATAAAATGGAAAAAGGAATACTGGAAACTCAGCTATTGAGACACAAGCACACGCTGACTATTTACATCAAAACATCAAAAAATAAGATGCTTAAAACAATGCAGAGGACTGCTGATAGCAATGTGTTTCCACATTAGCTTAAGCCTGATGGGCAGAGCAGGAGTGGACCAAAGTAAAAGTGACCTCTGTACAATAAGACTGTATTTGCATATAGCGACGAGACCCTCATAGAAAAGCTTTTAACTTTTCTATGATTATTTGTTATCAAAATTGACTAAGCTAAGTGTGTAATTGTGCTGAAGTTAACTGTTTTTACACCACATAAGCAGACATGAGGAGAACTAAAAGAATGGGGAAATGAAAAGTTCCACAGCAGATTCTCTGACCTGGGATCCCTCCAAGTTGAAGGTCTGTGCGTTTTGACAGAGCAGCATCACATCCTTCTCCAGGTCTCCCACATTCCTGTATTTATGGTTTCTCACACGTTCCTGTTGACAGAAAAACACCGACACTGAGCGACAGCTTGATTCACTCAGTTCACATAGCCTTAAGCTGCAATGACATTATGTAAGGCCTCTCTGTCTCCCTAAGTAATTCCCCCCTGGGATTAGTAAAGCATTCTGATTGTTTTGTTCATATAACATCCATGACACTTGATTAAGGCTGCGGTGAACATTTATTTTTCCACATGAATTACTGGATGATCTTAAGAAACAAACCTTGATCTTTTTGAAGTCCACAGGTTTGCGGATCAGCTCATAATATTCAGGGAGTTCCTTCCTGGATGGAAGCTGGACAAAGACCTCGCTTAGCTGTCTTCCAGAACTGGAAATAAAAAATAATGCATAAAAAAAAGCTTAAAAAGTAGAGGGAAAAAACACAACACTTCAGCCTCTGTCAACATTATAATATGTATTTTTATAAATCTAAATAATGCAGTTAAAATAAGTTTATTTAGGCCTTGGGTGCTTGGAAAGGCAAATAAGTAGTTGAGTACATGGAAAGAACAGAAAGACAGCACCTTATAAGAGCCAACTGAGAAAAAAACAAAAAGCTCAAATACTATGTTGGATGCTGAATAAAAACCACAAGCAGAGCTGTAACAGGTTAGCTCCTGAAGTCATGCAGCACATGAGCGGTTGGGATTGTTCATTTTAAAGACAGAGTATTGTGCCAAAGCACTGAGCCATCCCTCATTTCTTTAGATCTTGCTAGGAAATTAGGAAATAGGTGCAACGATTTATTGAAATGCGCAAATTTAGACAGAAATACAGTAAATAAGGCAAAACCAGAGTTTGTAAAATTCTAACAACCTTGAAAGTTAATATTGGGTATGAGCGCCTTTATTCTTCATCACAGCCTGAACTCTCTTAGGTAAGCGTTCTCATCATTTCTAGTTCTCCAGGTTTCTTGAAGGACGTTCCAAAGCTCTTCTTTGAATGTTGGCTGCCTTTTTTTTTTTTTGGTCGTGACAGAGAACTGTCACGCTGAGAAATGAAGCCGCTGCCAGGCACTTGCTAGATGATATTGCAGGCTGAATCAAAAACCACGACGGAGCCTCCACCATATTTTACAGTTGGCTGTAGACGTGCACTGTTGTACTGCTCTCCTGACCTCCTCTGTACATACTGACAATGATTTGAACTGAAAATTTCAAACTTGCATTCACTGATTTTCAGCCCAGTTCTTCTGTGATTTAGCATACCTCAGCCTTTTCTCCCCATTTCCCTTCCTAAAGAATAGCTTCC
The DNA here is from genome assembly GCA_015106775.1 of Etroplus canarensis. Taxonomy (NCBI): domain Eukaryota; kingdom Metazoa; phylum Chordata; class Actinopteri; order Cichliformes; family Cichlidae; genus Etroplus; species Etroplus canarensis. The sequence goes on from VUQH01040618.1 coordinate 18,388, forward strand.
TGACAGCCACCCTTCCACTGGGACCATCTGTGACGAAGCTTCGGCAAACAGCAGACTGATCCACTGCAGGGCCTGATCTATCTCTCAGGTCCTGGCTGTATTTTTTTCCTATGACTTGACTTTCAGATACTGTTCATCTGCTGCAGATAGTTTTTGAGTCTGCACACCATGCTGGGATATGGCAAGTCTTCAGCTAATAACTCTTAAATCTTATTTTTTATATTTTACCCTTAGCTTATGTGGTATCTGTAGTTACTGTATAGGGCGTCTGTATTGTGTAAGAGTCATTTGTATTGTGCAAGCTGCTGGATTCTGAAATTTCCTTAGGGGATGAATAAAGTACATATCTATCTTGGGGAATCAGTTTGATGGTGTAAAAATATTACTTTATGCCTGTCGATCTGTGTCATCTTTTTTTATTTCATTTTTAAATAGGAACAAAGGATGCGTTCATGTAACAGGCTGCTAGTAACAAAGTGCCTAAAATCCAATTTAAAAGTGGTTCTTTGCTAAGTTGTGTTAGGTACCTTTTTATGCTTGATGACTCAGGTCACTTTTAAGTGGCTTCACAAACAAATAAAAACCTTCCTGTGAAAATGGTCAGGTATAAGAAGTGGACTGAAAATGAGTGGAAAAGCAGCCAATGTCTAAAGAAACTCTGAAAGCCTGGAGAGCTGTTGCTCAAGACCAGTTTAAAAAAGTGATAAAGCCTGGCTCCTTGGTAGAAACATCACCTCAGCCAGGGGCACAGCAGCAGCAGCATCCCAAATCAAATGCAACATTTAACTGTATTGAATAAGCACCCCAGGCACAGCAGCCGCCGTATTTCTTCTGGCGGAAACTCCTGACATTTACGTTTATGCGAGTCAAAGAAACACAAACAAAAATGTGAACTGCAGAGTTTTTCTTAAAATGCTGTAGTAAGTGCCTTCGGCTGCTCCCTTGTATTTTCCCCGAGGGGTCCCCACAACAGATGAATCCACATTTATTGGTATTTTGGCAAAGGCTTTACGCCAGATGCCCTTCCTGACGCAACCCTCCATGGTGAGAGGGCCTTGTGTCCCCACCTGGACTCAAACCAGGGACCTATTGCTTGTAAGGCGAATGTGTAAACCACCACACTACAAGACAATACTTTTCCAGATGTAGCTTTAAGAAATAAAACTAAATATAAACAGCCATGTGTGAAAATGCGATATGGTCGCTAGACAAAAATGCTGAATGAAATCCACAAGCACAGAGCTGCATCAGAGGCGGTCCTCCAGTCTTACAACATATGCAGTGTCGTGGCGCTTCTCATTTTCCTGTGTTGTAGTTTCGTCTAAGACTGGTGATCTGTCCAGGGTGTACACGAAGAAAATGGAAGAACGGATAAACTCCTTGATTTTTTTTTTTTTCTTCCAGGATAAAGCTTCAAAATAACCCTGAATAACACGAGCAGCAGGGAAATTCAGTTTCAAGGCTCCTGATGTCAGATTTTCTCAATACTGTGGAACCAACTGTGGTGCCTCAGACTGTGCTGAAACCACAGATATGGATGGAGGCTTTAAGAGGGTTTGATGTATGTTGCCTCTCAGCCCCGTAAGAAACAGCTCAAAAAAACACACCCGACCGCTGATCTCCACTGAACATGCTGGGCTTGTTGGAAACATCACCATGAAGGTGGTTTCTTGAAGGGGCTTATAAGAGGAAAATGGTAAAATTATTATTGATTTCAAAACAAACTAGTCTGTGTCTGAAATATTGCATTTTGAAAAGACAGCAATCTCTGTTGCCATGAGGTCTCTAAACACACCTTATTCTGTTTTCTGGATGCTGCTGCCTGGCTCCGTCGAGCAGATAAGTGTTTATTAAATTCCAGCAAGCACCAAAACAGATTTAAGTCACTCCCACATTTGTTTTGTGCAGTTTGGAGGTGTACTTTGTTTTATTAGGAAACAGGAATCCACAGACCGTGCGTGGAAATTTCAAATTCTGTCCCACAGTGTACTGAAGAGAGAGGAGAGCCAGAGCTGCGATTGAGATGCTTTGGGAAGAGCAATCATCAACAGGGAGAGGAAAAAATTCGACTTCTGGAAAGGCAGGTAGCAGTTTCCTGGAAACGCTTAAGTACAGTCAGCCAGCGCATTTTTGAGAAACGCGAACACCAATGCATGTGTTCTTCCAGGCACAAGTGAATGTCACAGGGAGATGCATACTTGTGATTCTGCAAATGGGCAAGAAAGAAAGAATCCGGACACAACAAAACAGACCACAGGCTTATTTTCATTGGACTGTTGGGATGTAAGAATACAAGGTTCCTGTTCCTGAGACATGACTTCATGTCTGTTCAGTTTTACTCTGCTGACCTGGGAGAAAGCTGTACTTTCCAGTGCATTTTCACAGCGTGGTCCATTCACTACAGTCTCATAAACGGAGCTACCTTTTTGCACTCAAACGTAAATTTTACAGTTGGCATATTCAGTACTGTGCAAACGTCCCGAGCCACCACTCAGGTCTTTCTATTTTGGCTTGCTATTTTTTAAAAAGTGGCCTTGAGCAATAGTTTTTCTTTTTCCACTGACTTTGGGTCCAGTCCTCATAGCTGTTCTTCCTTAAAAATAGGACTAAAAAAAGAGGCAGGCCTAAAAAAAAAAAAAGATCTACAGCAGAAGACAAGTATCTGAAAGTCATGTCCTTATAAAATAGCAAATAAAATGCTTAGAGCTCAGCCAGGTACGCCGCAGCCGTAAACCTGACCCTGTGTGACCTTTGCCTTTCACTCTACAAGCTGGTAAATGTTATCAGGCGTTCCACCCACCATGGGTATTAACTACACAAAGTTTGGTAAAGATCTGGCAAACAAGTCAGCTCCTACAGAGGTAACAAGCTTCGTAATGGACAGCCTGAAAACATAATGCCTACACGGTGAAGGCACAAAAATCCAGCAAAGACCTGACAGGACCTGAGAGATGCATGTGGCCCTTCAGTTGATCAATCTACTGTCGCCAAAGGCTCATCAGAAATGGTTTCCAATATTAAGAAACAGCTGAAGGTACATGTCAAGCTCGTCTTCTTGTTGAATTCTCCACAGTCCCTCAGTTCTAAGCAGCAGTTCGGAGATAATTCACGTTGGTTACACCAACAACTTTTATTTATACGTTTACAAAAACTATTTAGTTGACATGACTGAAATGCTGGGGTAAGGAAACGCTTTGGCCTTTTTTCTTCTCCTCCTCGTCTTCCTTCGAGTCAGAGAGACGGTATATACATAAAAAAGAGAGTTTTCACAGGACTCTCAGCAGGATAATGGCCGTTTGTCAATTTCTGCCTACGGTTTTCCCCAACTCTAAGTGGGTCTGACTCCTCCTCTATATTTGGCACAGAGGAAAAACTGTCCTCCCTCAGTGTCTACACAGGTCTGGCTCAATGCTTTGCTCTAAGAAGCACTTTTAACCACCCAACCAGTCGCATAGAAAATCATCACATTTCGACTGTATGTTGTCAGGACACAGACTTTACACTTTTACACTTGCATGTATAAATCATGAGCTACTGTACTTCTGGTGCAGACAGCTTCTGGTTTGGTTTTATTCCCCTACTATACTCAAACATTTCAGCTTTTTATTCTCTTGTTAAATAGAATCTATATTGAAACATTTCCTCTCCAAAGAAAAACAAAACTGTTCTAATCTCAATATATTTAAGTGAAGGTAGTCTAGAACATGATGTCCCTTTTTGAATGGAGAGAATAAGACTGTAATTAGAGTCGTCAACATACAGTGTTGCATTATATTTTGCTGGCAGCTTTAATGCTGTTCTTAAGCTGCAATGAAAATTATGGCACCAATTTAAAGCTGTGTTTATTCATTAATTTGTCTCCTTCTTCCTGATGCAACACGCAAAAGTTTGCGCAAATAATGAATGATAACAGAGAAAGATCTAGAGCAGGGGTCTCAACTCCAATTTCGGCCCGCGGGCCCCCGCCTTAATATGAAAGTTTAATGTTAGTGCGGCCCGCGAGTTTGATATGTATGGCACTTTACAGTTTTGTGTGCGGAGCTGAACTAACCTACCAATCACGGTGGGGTATATGGCTCTCGGGGGCGGGACATCGGCCGGGCTTGATGCAAGCAGTGAAACGTTTCTCAATGAGTAAAAGTTACAGCAGCGTTGCCATGGAGTGTTTTCTTCCGTGCCTGGCTGGCTGCCTCGTTTCTATTGGGCACACGTGGACATTCGCTGCGTTCACAACACTTCAAAAAAAAAGTTTTTTTGAAGTTGCTGCCCAGCGGGACATTATACGTATACATACATACATATATATATTTATTTATTTATACACACATGTCAATGGCACTTAGAGAGTTAATAAGAGGTCTCTCTCTCTCTCTCTCTGACAAAATAAATCAAAGTGATGCGTACGCGGCGGGATAAAAGAAAAGTAAGGAACTCAATGCAGCCTAATGTAGTCTGCAGTCACATAGCGACACCTGTCCATCGGCAATAACAGTCCCCGGTAA